>PVKS010013473.1:0-50654 GCA_004027875.1 Aplodontia rufa | reverse complement strand
ATTTTTGGTACTGGGGATTGAACCTAGGGGTGCTTAACCACTGAGCCACATCCCCAGCCTTTTTTATTTTGTATTTTGAGACAGAGTCTCACTCATTTGCTTAGGCCTTTGCTGAGTCTCTGAAGCTGGCCTCCAGCTTGCGATCCTGCTGCCTCAGCTGCCCAAATGGCTGGGATTACAGGCGTGCGCCACCATACCTGGCTTTTTTTTTTTTTAAGAGAGAGAGAGAGGGATAGTGAGTGAGAGCGAGACAGAGAATCACTTTTATTCCATTTTTCATGTAGCTTTCGTGGTTCTGACACTTCGTTGTGTAAGTGGCGCTGGGGTTCAAACCCATGTCCTTTCCAATGCAAGGCAAGCACCATAACCGCGGAGCCACCTCTTCTGCCCCACACCTGGCTATTTTTAATGTACTTTCAAACATGCAGAAAAGTTGCCAGTGCATGTCCCTCCTTCCATGCCATCAGCCACATTCTCTAAGTATCAACCTCTCACCCCATTTGCTTTAGCGTGGCCCTTTGTTTATTCAGAACACTACGTAAACGCATAAAACAATCAATACTTTTTTGGCTACACAGAAGTTAGGGGTAGGTTGTAGACATCCTGCCCCTTTGCCCCCGACTGTTTTAGTGCATTTCCTAACCTTACATAACCATTATGTAATCATCAAAATTAGGACAAGTAACGCTGAGTGCCCTTCAGGTCAGGTTTGTCTGATGTTCTCTCAGGATTTAAGTTACCCATAGTTGCCAAGAACAAGTTGCAAAAGTGATATTGTGTCCCTTTTGGTACATCACGTCGAGAGGCACATAACATTTGGCCTAGTATTGGTAAGAACTAGAGACTTCCAATCCATATGCCATGCTAGGCATGAAAAACTTATTATTATTACTATTATTATTATTTTATTCTTCTGCTATCCAGGATCAAACCCAGGACATTGTAAGTTAATCATGAACTTCACTACTGAGCTCCACCCTCAGCCCCTGTATTAATTTTTTTGTAAAATATTTTATTAAAGAGTTGAGTTTTATTGTACAATCATAAATGCATATAAAGTAACAATAAGATATGCATATGTTCCTAAACCGGAATTACCCCCACATTGCCCACACCCAGTCTCTCTATTCTTCTATATTTGGCCCCTACAAGCGATACCTGTATTACTTTTTTTTTTTAATCTATTTTATTTAGTTTTACATGTGACTTTCGTTGCTCCAACACCTCACTGTGAATGTGGTGCTGGGGTTCAAACTCACATCCTCACGCATGCCAGGCAAGCACTGCAACCGCTGAGCCACCGCTCCAGCCCCAATACCTGTATCGCTTTAAAAAGCAATTTTTATAACATTGTCCTCTGCTTCATACACCAGTATTCAGCGCCTGTCGCTAGAAGGTCCACATAGTCCATTTTTAATTTCTTTGCCTCATTTTTAGCTGACTGCATTGGGAGACCTCAGAACATCCAAAAGGCAGTACTTGTTGAGGCTGTGTTTTCTCCAAACTTTCACAAGAAAGTGAGGCTGGGTGGGTGGCGCATGCCTGTAATCCCAGCTACTGGGGGCCTTGGTAGTGCTCCGGCAGGAGGATCGCAAGTTTGAGACCAGCCTCAGCAGCCCTGTCTCAAAATAAAACATTAAAAGGCCTGGGGATGTCACTCCCTGGTAGAGCTCCTCCGGATTCCATCCCCAGTACCGTGGAGGGGAAGAAAATGAGAATGTGCCCTGCAATATCAATGCTATGGAGCTTGGGTGCAAGATGATCCACTTTATTATGAGTTAATTTGGGGGCAGGGAGTAACCACCACCTTACTGTATGTTTTGTTTTATAAATTTTCAGCTCCCATCTGTGGATACGGAACTTCAAAATGTGAATAATGTTCTTAAAAACAATTTGGAAGATCTGGTTGAAAAGGTATGTTTTTTGGAAAAGATAAAACAACTTATTTCATATTTATTTTATATATTTTTACAGATAGGAGGGAGATAGAGTGAGAAGGAGAGAATCAATTTTTATTTAGTTTTTCTTCTGGTGTTAGTTGACATTTAGTTGTGCATGTGGTGCTGGACTTTGAACCTGGGCCTCACGCATGCCAGGCAAGCACAATCCTGCTGAGCCACCACTCCAGCCCCTCTGTGTTACTTCAAAGGGTAAACAGAAGCATAAGATATTAGGAAACAGAAAAAATAAATTGACATTTTGCGGAGAGATTGACAGGAAGGGAGATAGCTATTTTGTTCATTCCAGTTCAAGAAATTTTGGTTGAGCATCTATTATGTGCAAAGCACCATGCCAAGGCCATTAGTGATCAAGAGCTCATGGCCTCTGCTTTCCTGGCACCCAGCATTCCATGGGCACAGTGCAGAGTCCCACCTCCATCCTGCTGCAAAGTGCTGCCCTCTGCCCCGGAGTGGCAGGCCACGCTGGTTTTCTTTGTTCTTTCCCATTTCCACACATGTGCGTGTGCTTACCCTCTGCCTGGCTCCCTGGCTCTCTCTTTCTCCCCATCCTTTGGCCACTTTGCTTTTTAAGCTTCTTGTATTGCTTGTTTTTTTTGGGGGCGGGGAGGGGTGTTTGTTTGTTACTGGGGATGGAATCCAGGGCCTTGTGCATGCTAAACACACACTCTGCTACTGAGCTACAAGCCCACAGATCACCCTCTTGGCAAGGATTTTCCTGGCATCTTGACTAGGTGAACACTTTTTAAACCCACGTTTACAGCATTGCAGATATTCTCTAAGTTCCTCCTAACTATAATTACATATAACCACCTTTAATAACTCTGCTCCCCTGCTGGACTGTGAACCCCCCAAGGGCAGGGCAGCGTTGGCCTGGAATGCCCTGCTTTCTGCAGTGGCTTGCGATTTACTCAACCAGCGGCGTGTGTGTTAAGAATCTCTTTATCACTATGATACAGCACAGTGCTCTGCACCTCCAGGAAACGGGGAGAATCACTTAGTCTTGACTCTATATTTTTAAGCATGGCCGTGAAGAAGCTCCGAGTAGCTATTAATAAACAGCCTATGCTTTTTCCCCCCCTTAGGGAGAGGGACAGTGAGAGAGAGAGAGAGAAAATCAATTTTATTTAGTTTTTCATGTGGCTTTCGTTGCTCCGACACTTCGTTGTATATGTGGTGCTGGGGTTTGAACTTGCGTACTTGTGCTTGGCCAGTAAGTGCCGTAACTGCTGAGCCACCACTCCAGCCCCAGCCTATGCTTCTTGCCAAGGCGAGTGTTCCTTTAAATCATTCGGCACAGTTGGTCTTTGCATCCTGGTGTCCCTTGGTTTCTTGAATGATGGGAATTGAGCCAGGATTTCAGCCACATGGGTAGTAGCATCTGCAAGCCCACAGGTGGGCCATTGTGGAAGGGCCAGGCAGGCACAAGCCCAGTGGCCTCCGTTGCCTGCGGGGAACAGAGGTTGTGGGCCTTCTTCTCATGACGTCAGACAGCTAGACTGACCTGGGAACTGGCCAGCACCTGAATCGTAGGACGCGTATAAGCACAGCAGGGTCCCCTGGCGAAGACTAGCACACCAGCAGGCAGTTAAACACCAAGCAAGCCACTTCCCAAAGAAGGGCTGGATGCTGAGTTGTTCTTCAGAAGCAGTGTCGCCCTCTGCTGCGTTAGCCCAGAGCACAGTGTGCGGTGGTTTCTGTTCTAGCCTCACCGCCGTTTGCATTCCCTCAAGGCTGTGTTTTGGGGCTTTTTATTCCTCCTTCTAAGACCAGATCTCTTCTTGATAATCGCACTGGAAAGTACGGTTCTGTTTCCAGAACTTCACTTTGTATCTGCAGGTAGTGTGTTTGTGCAGCTCAGGGTTTCTTAGCTTGCAGCGCTGTTCTGACTGGGTGGCTCTGTTGTGGGGACTGCCCCAGGCACTGTAGGGTATTTATTAGCATTACTGTCCTGTGCTTGCACAGTACCTGTAACACAGCTGTGATAATGTCCCCAGGCCCAGTGTCCCCTCATTGCCACCAAATGAGACCCACTGGTATAGATACATGTCCCCATAATAATTCACAGAAGCAGTGTGAGCAAATAGGTTGGTTTTTAAATTAGGGGACACTCTACATGACAAACTTGCTAACATTGTTCGATTTAAAGAAAGTGGTCTCTAAAGGGATTTTTTTAGACTCCTGATGACCATAGTATGGTAATTTGGGCCTTAAGATGAATGTTATATTTTTATTTTACTTCTCTACTCCACACAGAGCTGAAAAATGAGTACTCATCACTGGTTTTCATCCTTGTGTATCAATTAACTTTGAGATATTTTTTAGGGCCAGTCATCCTTTAATGACATACCCACGAGGGTGCAAAGCCAGAGCACGGCCATCACAGCAGGTGAGGTTCCCCTTCTGTGGTCGTTTCGTCTCTCCCTTTGTTAAGGCCTGTACGTGCTCGTGAACTGCATTGGTTTTTCATAGTTTAAAACATGGTCTCTCACGGAAGCTCTGAGGACCAGATGAACATCAGGGCCTTTCCACTATGTCATCTCCAGTCAGTGACATAGATTTGGGAAAAAAAACTAATAATGTTCTTCTGCAACATAGCTCCCATTACGAGCCACCAGGCGCTGGGCGTGAGAGCCGCACTGGGCTGGGCTGTCCCCGTGGTGGGCTGTCCCAGGCCTTGGAGCAGCGGGGCACTGTTTTCCCGGCAGGTGTAGGGGGGCCTGTACTTTATTGTATTTTCTAAATACACATAAAATGTTTTTTTAAAAAATTAGATCAAGTTTAGGAAGACTGTCAGGCTTTATTTTGAGGATTTTTTTTTTCTCTCTGTGATGCTGACATACGGTATGTTAGGCTCCTAAGGTCCCTAACAGTCTTGGAGACCCAGGATCTGTGCTGAGAGGATCCTCAGGTCTTAAATGACAGCGTCATGCTTATTCGGGTCATGGTATTTGGGGGTATGTAACAGACTGCAATGTAAGCATTTTTTTTCCCTGTGTTGGGATGGGGATCAATGTGGGGTTATTTGCTTAGAGAAGAAATTTCTAGATCTGTGGAAGACCATCTTCTCTCTTTCTCTTTTAACCACTTTCCCAGTACTATTTTTTAAAATCTGTTCCCAAATTGTCCTAAATATTGTGTTAGTGCATTTGACTTTTTTCCTTGAGATATTTCTTCAACTCATTAAGAGTTTGGGTGAAGAGCATTTTACCTCATTAACACGTTAGATATCTTGGGGGTTCCTTTTTGTTTACTGTGAAATGCCACTGTAAGCGATTGTGATTGATTGCGCACAACACAGGCTCTGCTGTGATCCCCTGAAAACTAGCGACAGGCTACCTGAGCCACCTGCTTAGGAGCCTCTGTGTTAAATTCTTAGTTTCTCCGCTGCGGACCTCTTCTGCCCAAGGGTGCAGTCTTCCCCTGTAAGTCTGAGAAGGCGTGGTGCACAGGGTGCATGAGAGAGAGGCCCATGGCACATGCTGCCATTGACTAGACACACGCTGGCCTTTCCCAGGGCTGGGCGAGGGCCACTTCGTCTGCCTGGACACCTGACATTTATTTTTGTGTCCTTAGCTCAGGTCCTTGGGTCCTAGCCTGTGCACTTTTTTTTTTTTTTTTTTGGAATTAGGGATTGAACCCAGTGGCAGTTAACCACTGAGCCACATCCCCAGCCCTTTATGTTTTTCATTTTGAGACAGGGTCTTGCCAGATTGCCTAGGGCCTTGCTAAATTGCTGAGGCTAACTCTGAATTTGCAATCATCCTGCCTCAGCCTCCCAAGCTGCTGGGATTACAAGCATGCACCATTGCCCCCAGCTCCAACGTCTTCTTGTGGAAGAGACTTATGGATGAACACTTTAACCTCTGTGAGCCTCAGGGCCACTTTTATTAAAATGAGGATTAAGAATACATGCCTTGAATTAATATCTACAAAAGTGCCTAGCACATGGTAGGCACACCACATATATGAATCATCTGATTCGCTTTTGTTTGCTTATTTGTTTTTAGCAAGAAAAAACCCGTGGCTTGGCTTCAGCACCACCTCGTTAACATCCTTACCCACAACTGCTGTTTTGTGAAGTGATTGCTTCTTGACGATCTTGGCTTTCTGCGCTCTTGTAGAATCCTACCCTGTTATAAACCCGAGCATAACATGGGGACACTAAAAAGCGGCTCAAGCTTTTCTGTTTAGTTCCCAAATGAAGTTTCTGTGTCCTCCGTGCTTGAAAATGCATAACCAAGGTCCCTTTGTTTTCAGAAATCAAAGATGTCTTAAATACCATTGGTTCCAATGTCAGTAATGTGACCAAAAAGATTCCTATTCAGGATTCACTGTCGGAGTTCAGTGGTCGCATCGATCAGGTTGAAAAAGAAGTCTACCACAACTTGTTCAAGGTGGAAGAAGTTGACTCCTACTGGTGAGTGCCTTCTTGGAGCTGCAAAACTAGGAGCATGAAAGTCCCCATGAAATGGCATAAAAATTTGATGTCACCACCAGGTTAACCTTATGAGAGCAAGTCCTACGAAGAAGCCATGCTTTATATGTTTGAACCCTAACTATGTTTGTTAAAAAGGTTGAAGTGCAGGGGTTGGGGATTTAGCTCAGTGGCAGAGCACTTGCTTAGCATGCGCAAGACCCCAAGTCTTGAGCTGTGGCTCAGTGGTTGTGGTGCTTGCCCGGCATGTGCAAGTACACGAGTTCAAACCCCAGCACCGTGTACACAACGAAGTGCCAGAGCAACGAAAGCTATGCGAAAAACTCAATAAAAATTGATTCTCTCTCTCTCTTACTGTCCTTCTCTCTCTCAAAAAAAAAAAAAAAAGGTTGAAGTGCTCACTTGGCAGGTATACTAAAACTGAAACAATACGCTCGCATAGTCCCCGAACAAGGGTGACATGCAAATTCATAAAGCATTCCTTTTTTGTTGTTGTTGTTTAAGCCTGGAAGATCTTGAGTCAAATATTGAATGATTTGCAGTCTCAATATCATGAGTGGCTTCTAGAATCTTTGATATAATAGTGAGCCAAGCAAGTAATGGGACTTTAAAACAATAAGTAATTAATGTCGTTTGGAAGACATATTGTGAAGTAAAGGTGTAGAGGTTGGTTGGACCAGAACAGCATGGTCTTGAGAAGCTGAGCTCAAAACTAGTCACTCAACTCTCAAAGCAGCAGTGGCTGCTCCTGTCCTTAGTTTGGTCCAGGAGGGTCGTGGTGGCCACACAGGAGGAAAGGATTTGGGGGGCTTGGATCCTCTGAGAGGTGAGATATGTCTTCTTCTCAGCCTCATGTCCCTAGGTGATCCATTGTGCCAAAGCCCATGGAGAGTCCAGAGCCACCTTCTTTACTGTGTAAGGTATTTTTCTTTCTTTTTTCTTTTCTTTTCTTTTTTTTTAAAGAGAGAAGGACAGTGAGAGAGAGAGAGAGAGAGAGCATCAATTTTTATTGAGTTTTCCACATGGCTTTCATTGCTCTGACACTTAGTTGTGTACATGGGTGCTGGGGTTTGAACTCAGGTACTTGAGCATACCGGGCAAGCGCCGCTGAGCCACCGCTCCAGCCCCAAGGGTATTTTTCTTGCAGGAGCACACGTTAAATAATGAAATGGTAATGATAACTGTGCTAACGTTTTAGGGGAGAGTTTCGTGTGCCCGCCCCATGCATTCAGCAGTCATAAAATTCCCTGGTTGTGTTCCATTTATAACCCTGCTTCGTAGACCAGGACGTTGAGGCTAGAATTCGGCAGAGGTGGCCTTTGGAACCCTACCTGGACATGCTATTAGTCATTTCCCTGGGGTGAATGAACTTCCCAGGGCACTTGTCCTGTCTCCACGCGAGGCCACCCCAGCAGGCGTCAGGACAGACACAAGACAGAAGCTTCCTCAGTGACCTTGGAAACTCATGGGCAATCAGTGTCACAAATGAGAAAGAACCACAGTTACCCTCCTGTTTCCTGTTTCTCCCCTTCTCCCCCTGCCTGAAATCATAAGCTTATTTTTAAAAGAAATCTATCCAAGCAGATGATTTAGTAACTGTGAAAGTTTCCTGGGGCCAGGCTCCCTAGCTTGTTTAGTTTTGTGCCCTTGATATTTGGAACAAACCTCTGCAGCGCAGTGTGGCTGTGGTAGTTTTCACTATAATTACTAAGATTGCTCCGAATTGAATGAAAAGCTTTAGTAGCAACTTTTGTTAAGGGGCACCAAGGAGAAGCGAATTCTTTGTTTTGTTTTTTTTTTTTATTCGATGAATATGGAGTTACAGTTGAGGGGGAATCATTACCAAACAATCAAGAACAAATGTATATTTACACAGTTAGCCAAGGCTGATGCCATGTCATGGATGTCCCTATGGTTCTATGTTTCCACCAGAAGAACCCCTGTGTTAAATGGACTTCTTGTGGAGGTCAGAGATCTATCTCCTTCTGAAATGATTCCCCCATACTCCCTTCCTCCAGTCTCCTAGATATCCTTCCTAATCCCTCCCCACTCCCTGTCTCCCTCCCTACGCCTCCAGGTATCCTAGGCAATGATTCCCCTGTTTGTGTAAAAATTCATACATGTTGAGGTTATTATTAGCTTAGCCATCTAACATACTGTTTCCAGCTGTATTCTAGCTTCCACAAATGAGAGAAAACATTCGGCCCTTGAGTCTCTGAGATTGGGATATTACTCAGCATAATTTTTCCATCTCCATCCATTTGGCTGCAAAAGCCATGATATCGTCTTCTCTAATGGCCGAGTAGAACTCCATTGTATATAAGTACCAAAGTTTTTGAATCCACTTGTCGAGTGAGGGGCATCTGGGTTGGTTCCATAGTCTAGCTATAGTAAATTGAGCTGCTATAAACATTGATGAAGCCATATCACTATAATATGCTGATTCTAACTCTTTTGGGAAAATACCCAGGAGTGGGATAGCTGGGTCGTAAGGTGGTTCCAGCCCTAATTTTTTGAGGAGTCTCCACACTGCTTTCCAGAGTGGCTGAACCAGTTTGCAGTCCCACCAGCAGTGTGACAGTGTTCCTCTTTTCCCACAGCCCCCTGTCATTGTTCGTATTCTTCGTTTTTGCCACTCTTAAATGTTGGGAAGGAGTTCCATCCTTGAAAGCCTTCGGTTGCTGGGAAAGGTTGTTGTCCATTTGGGGAATGCCAGTAAGACCTGATCCATTGTCCTAAAATGTCTCACAGGAACATTCCAAAATTGAGATTTCCTTTCTGAGGGCATTTGATCGAGTATGTTCATGAAATTCTAAATGTTCCCTGCCTCTGCCCCATGTTGTGGTTCTGGTTCAGTAAGGAACCTAATGCCCCAGGAACATTCCTGCAGAAAGGCCATGGGGAAGAGCCTAACATTTCTTTATTAGTAGTCTAATCATGATTTATCTATATCTCATCACCGCTGCGATAGGTACTTCCACATCAGGAACCTAGAACTTCAGAGTCTTAGGGTACAGGGGTGCTTTACCACTGAGTAGCAGGCCCAGTTCTATTTATTTAGAGGCATTCTTGCTCAATTGCTGAGGCTATCCTCAAACTTGCGATCCTCCTGCCCCAGCCTCTTCAGTCACTGGGATCAGAGGTGTGTGCCACTGTGCCTGGCTTCAGGGGTATTTTTAACAGTAGCCTTGGCGAAGCTTAAGCACCATGTTAAAGGTTTGGGAGTAAATTTTAAAGACAACAAACATGCAGTGGCCTTGGAGAGAGCTCTTCAGAGCTGGGAGAGAAGTATCTCAGTTGGCCCAGTCTTGTCTCAACGTCCCCCTATCTCTGATGCCAAGGTTGCTGGGAGTCACTCAAAGGCTGTGGCCTTGGTCAGCAGCTCCTGAGTTGTGATGTCCTCCCTGGACCTGCAAATGATGACACTGTGCTTGCCTCACCAGGTGGCTGGGTGGCTTGATCGTCTGCTTTCTGCTGACCATCATCGTGACTTTTTTTTACCTGGGCTTGCTGTGTGGCGTCTGTGGCTACGACAAGCATGCCACCCCGACCAGCAGAGGCCTCGTGTCCAACACAGGAGGCATCTTCCTCATGGTGTGAGTGTTTGTCCCTCTTGTCACCTGAGGGTGGAAGCATGGGGAGGAGAGCAGGGTCGACCAGCAGCGGACCATGCACTCTGGATTTCAGTGCCATGGGTGTCTTGGGATGGTGGTACTGTCCTTCACTTGGGTGCCTCCATCGAGTGAAAGAAAACTAAATTGATTGCACTTTGATTGACCACTTTTTTTTTTAAAGAGAGAGAGGGACAGTGAGAGAGAGAGAGAAAGAGAGAAATCAATTTTACTTAGTTTCTCATGTGGCTTTCATTGCTCTGACACTTTGTTGTGTGCATGGTGCTGAGGTTCGAATTTGTGTCCTCACTCTTGCCAGGTAAGAGTTGTAACCGCTGAGCCACCGCTCCAGCCCTTGACTGACCAGTTTTAACAAGCTGTTTACATGTGGTGGGCGCTCTCCACAAGCTGCTCTGGCAGAGGTCATTTCCAAGTTGACCTTGTGGACTCATTGTGCCTTCTTCACATTCACTCGTTCATCCATTCATTCACCAGAAGCCAGGCAGACTCTGTGTCACACACCATGCCAGCTCAGCCCCCTGGGGATTTAGACACACAGCCTAAATTAGGGACAAGAACAGGAGTGAGGTGCCAGTGCGGGGCACTGCTTCAGAGACGTTCATGTGCAAGTTCACGAGCTTGGGAGACCTTTACCCTAGCAGACAGTGGTGAAACAGGTGCACCTGGAGCTCTAGCCAGCAGTGTCAACTGGGACAGTGGTACTGTGACTCTGAGCACTCTGCAGAGAAGCCATGTGGGCTCCAAGTACACATCCTCTGTTTTGATGAGTGGCAGGGTGTGCGACAGGGTGGAGCGGAAGGGACAGATTGAAACAACCCCTTTGTGGAACAGAGAACCAAAATGATAGTCACATGCTCCCGTTTATCTCCTTTTGTCACTAGGATGGGGGTGGTGAGGGCTGGAAAGCAGGTGGCACATGTTCATCTGTTTTGTCTAATACAGGATCACTATAAAAATTAATCAGGCATCTTAGGAGCTATGAGTTCAAGTCCTGTCCTCGAAACACTAGGATGGTATAGTGTAATCCTTTCCTAGCATTACTGTGGCTCAGGGATCTTAAACTTAATCACAAAGCTAATGGTCTGGGGTCTACCAGGGCCAGAGAAAGAACACATGGGGAAGTTTGTTTACTCACATAAGTGGATTTAAGAAATTGCAGTTAAATGCAAGCACCTCTGGACAGAGACGGAAAAGAATTACACCAGCAAGAAAAAATAATATTCATCTTGCCTTTTTGATCCAGTGTACACAGACTCAGGTAGGAAATTAGCTAAACATTACAATCTCAATGATGCTGAATTTCGGCAAATTGTCAGTTCAGTGCTTTGGTGGCGAGTGTGTCTATTCCATCTTTCCAACTGCTTGAAAGGAGAGCCATCACCTTGCTTTGAAGAGACACATTCACAAGTTGTATTCACAGTTTTTTAGGGATACCACCCAAAATGTGATGTGTCACTTCAAAGGAAAGAACAGGGAAGTCACCAACAAACTCTTGAAGGCTATAGAGGCTCCTTGAGTTGGGGTAGAATTCTTCTGCAGATTAGGGAATTTCTAGAGACAAAGTCATGTGGAAACCTCTGAGTTGGAGGCAGGAAGGAGGCTGGTGATCCGCAGGTGTGGTCAGAGGTATCCAGGAGGGCATTCTTCACTGCTGACCCCACCTCTCCTTGCAGCAGGCTTTGCTATGCTTGGCAGAAGTCTCCACCCTTTGAGACATCTGGCAGACAGCTGCAAAAATGCAGAGGGGCGATGATACAAGTGCAGCTAGTCTGATCAGGCTGAATACCAGAATGCAGCCTTTTCTTTCCAACTGTTGACTCCCTGGCAGAAATTAGGAAGCGGGGCTGGGTCTGCTGTAACCCAGTACCCACCTGCTCTTTAAAAAACTAGGACACTGGGGCTAGAGTGGTATCTCAGAGGTTATGGTGCTTGCCTGGCATGCAGGAAGATGCAGGTTCAAACCCCAGCACCAGGTACACAACCAAGTGCCAAGTGTCGGAGCAACAAAAGCCACATGAAAAACTAAATAAAATTGATACTCTCTTTCTCACTGTTCCTCTCTCTAAAAACAAAAACAAAAGCAAAAACAAATAAACAAACAAAACTAACACTGTTCGAGAACACTGTCTAAACAAGAATTTGCAAGAAACCTCCTCTCCAGAAAAAGTTCTGTTGAAAGACTGGGAAGGATCCTCCAAGGGTCCTCAGAGCAGAATGCTGTTGGGAGAGCTACAGGGTCCCCAGCAGAGGCAGCAGCAGCCTCTTATACCGAAGCTCATGGTAGAACTTACCTCCTCTTCGCTCTTGGAAACAGCATCCCCATCATCCAGACTTTGGGGCAGCCACAGGTCATAAAGCAGGCACATCAGTGTGGCTGATGGCAGCTTCCAAGGCTGTCAGTCTCCAGCAAGAGCAGTGGGCAAAGCACCCTTTGCCCGGGACTTCCCAGTTTAGGGAACCTCTGTGAAGGAAGTAGACCAAACTATGGAAGAAGCCCGTGGAGCAGGGGTGTGGCTTTGTGGTTTGATTTGTGGGGGTGAGGACCAGAGACAGTTTGTTGCTAAAGAGGTCACAAAATTAGGCATTGTTACAGAAACTGCGTGGCTCAGGGGTGGACACTTTCTTCTGCTCCTTCTTCTTTTTTCCTCCTCCTCCTCCTCCTTTTTTTTTGTGTGTGTGTGTGTGTGTGTGTGTGTGTGTGTGTGCTGAGGATCAAGTCCAGGGCCTCACATGTGCTAGCAGGTGCTCTCCTGCTGAGCAATGTTCCTAGTCCTAAATCTTAGCACAAAATTTTTGTGTTCCTTCTTGTTCTTGTTTTTCTCCTCTTTCTTCCTCCTCCTACTCCCCAACCCTTCCAGCACACATTGACCTGTTCTTACCTCACTCATCACACAGGGCCTGGGCAGTTGAGTCCCCACCCTAATCTAGGCAGATAGATGCACGTTTACAAAATAAAGCGTAGTGGTGTTAACCGCATTCTGTTTAGAGCTGTCTTCAGACTCTCCCTTGTGGTTTCAGTGATGTGTGTGACCCCACTTGCTTTCCTCTTTTTTACGCTGTCCCAGACCCAAAAGCGTTTTGGATCACAAAGCCAAGCCGACAGATTAAACATACCTTACTGTTTATTTCAATGAAGGCACGCAGGTATTTGCCATCCTGGCTTCCAGGGTTCGCAGCTGGGGGAACCGCGCCCTGCGGAGGGGTGCTGTGGTTGCTGAGAGCATGGGCCACACACTTCTGAGTGCCCGTGCTGGAGCCAGACCGGGCATCCCAGCCCACATTGCTCTCAAGGGCTTGCTCTCTCTCCACCTGGACAGCTGATCCCTGCTGGAGGAAAGTCACGTGGCAGGGCATGTTGGGCATCCCCATGACATTGTGATCCCCCACCTGGTAGACCTGCCAGTGCCTGGCAGATTTCGTCCCCAGCGTTGCCTAACCTTCCCTGATGACTAACCCCCCTATAAAAATCAGGAAAAACAGGTGTTTGATGATCGAAAAGGAGTCAGGCCTAAAAGCAGCTGAGCAAAACCTTTGTATTGGGATTGGCAGCTCTCCAGCCAGATTCACTGGCACCATCAGAGTGAGGGCGGCAGGAGAAATGGTACACGGCCTGGCTGGGCAGCAACTATAGTCTGGGGTGGGCAGAGGAAGTTTGGGGGCTTTGTCCTTCGAGGATTGGCTGGTGACTCCATCAATCATCAATCATCGGGTGATTGCCAAATGCCATTGGGGCTTGTCTGCCAGGGTCTGGTTGGTTGTTCCTTTCCCACCTGGGCTGCCTGGTGCCCTGACTTCAGTCACCTGGAATCGATCTAACAACCCCATGCCTCTGAAATGAGCTTCTTCTGATAAACCTGATAAACCCTCCTCCTGTTTCCCCTCTCCCCTTTTCACAGAGGAAATAAAAGCCAACAGACAGCTTCCCTCCCCTAGGCCTCCAGACACACCTACTCTTCGACACTTCCCCAGGCCAGAGATTCCGCCCACCCCGGGGGCGGAGGAGGGGGCAGCTCTGTTCTTTATCCCCTCCCTTTCCACCATCTCAAGGGTGAGCTGGATCAGCCCTTCTCTCTCCTGTGTCTTTCCTCTCTCTGGGACTTCCCTCTCAACCCATGTGCTTTAAAACTAAAAGCAGAACCTCTGCCAAAGCCACCTCTTTGCTGAACTCTGCTCTCAGCATGCCACTTCCTCAGTTGAACGCTCAGCGTTGTCCACCTCCGCTTCCTTCTCTCCCCCTGACCCCCCAGTCCACTCCAATCTGGATTCCTCCCCAGTCATGCCACTCCTTTCAAGTCCCTCAGATTCTGGGGACGGCTTCCTTTCTGCTTCTCTGACTCACCTTAGACCCTTTGCTGGCCCTTCTTCCACGCCTGTTCTGTGGGCTGAAGTGCTCCAGGCCAGCCCTGGCGGCTTCTCCCCCCAGGGATGGACGGTGGTCTCTGAGCTGCAGATTCCCGATGTTCTGCCCTCCACACGTGGTCAACCCCTGCACATCTTCACTGTAACTGGAAATGCCACCCACATCCTGCTCATTTCTCTTCCTGTCCCTTGCAGCAGTGTTCTCTCCGCCTTCATCCCCCCACCCCACCTTGTCCCACCTTTGTCTTTTCTTGCTGCCTCTGCCTCCCATGCTTTATCTCTATCCTCCACTGGCTTCTCTCTGCCAGCAGCAGCCATGGTGACAGCCTTTGCAGCTGTGTCCCATTTGACGCCTTCCAACTTCCAACCCATCCTTCTTCACACTACACCAAGAGCACTCTCCTTCAGCGAGAGAGCAGCTTGTGTTCCTCCCAGGCCCCGTCCAGTTAGTCCAGGCCAGTTTACCCGCCCTGCCTCTGGCGCTCCACCACCCTGTGGATGCACAACCCTGTTGGCCCTTTTCCTACTCTCAAGGGGACTTTTCCTGCCCAGGATCTCCCAACCTACTGTATCCTTTGCAGAAAGGATTGGTTCTCAACTGACTCCAGAGCCCAGCTCTAGCCCAGGCAGCAAGCAGACCATGGTCTGCCAAGGACAGATCAAGGACCAACCCTTCCTCTCTTATACCCGGGTGAGCTGATCTGTTTAACCTGCAGGATGCCCAAGACTCCAGTCCACTCTGCACACCAACTAGGTGGGAAGTGCTAGGAGGAAATGTGGACCGATTCCTTGCAGAATCACTACCTTTATTTATGTTTGTTTGTTTGTTTTTCCAGTGGTGTTGGATTAAGTTTCCTCTTCTGTTGGATATTAATGATCCTCGTGGTTGTGTCTTTTGTCATTGGTGTAAACATGGAAAAGCTGGTCTGTGAACCTTATGCAAACAGGAAGTTGTTCCGGGTAAATATGCTTTTTCTACTTATTGTGGGAAGACTCGAATGAACACTTGAATTTCTCCATGTCCTATGGGTTACTTTAAGAGCAATGCAAAAAAAAAAAGAAAAAAAAACTTAAAAGAGTAGTTGGTTTTTAATTCAACAAGAGATTCTTTCTAATTGCAAAAACAAAAAACACACACCCATACACACACCGATATGGACATTTATTATAATAGTATTCTCATTTTCTTATTTCCTGATTGTAAAGGAAATCATTTCCAGGAGATAAGACCTGCACACTGATGTGGACTATAATATTTTGAGAGAATAAAATTCCCCTTAGCTGTAGCTTCCAAAGGAGGCTGAGAACATCAGGAGATGAACTCCAAGGTTCTTATTTCACTCTTCTGGAGGTTTCTGACATTGAGGAGTTTCCCAAGTGACAAAGATGTCCAGGCATGGTTCAGGGCCCTTCATTTGAAATGAAAGAGGCTAATGAAGCCCACCTTGTGGCAGAGGAGTGTCTCTGCTGGACATCTGCCAGGACAGTCAGGAATGGAACTCGAGCTGCACTCTTCCCTCCAAGACCAGCCCCAGCAGACTCCAGCAGGCAGCTGGCAGACGCGCTTTCTTCAGCAACAGGGTTTTACTCTGTGTGTCTGGCTCCTAACTTAGCCACTCAGTGTTTCTCTCCAGATTGTGTGTGTGTGTGTGTGTGTGTGTGTATGTTTTTATTTTAATTCAGGAGTTACTATACAATCATAAATGCATATAAAGTAACAATATGATATGCATATGTTCCTAAACCAGAATTACCCCAACATCACCCACACCCGTCTCTTGATTCTTCGATATTTCACCCATACAAGCGATAGAAATTCTTAGATTGTTTATTTTCCAGAATTAAATGATTGCATAAGTGTTCTCTGGATTCTCAGGAGGTAGAGTATGCTGCCTTGTTGATTGTCTCCCGAGATCCCTCCCTGTCCTTCCTCTCTCTCCCACCCCACCCATTCCCGTCCCCCATCTATGACTGCCCTAGATGACGTGTTGCTACACCATTGCTGGGGCCGGTAAGTGAGTCTGACCACTTTCACCCAAGCCTGGGTTTAGCTCCAGCCTCCACAAATAAGTGAAAGCGTTCGCCCTTAACTCTCTGGGTTTAGCTCCGTCACTCAGCATGATTTCTTCCACTGCCATCCATTTACCTTCAGAGGCATTTCTGGTTTTTAAAATATGTTTTTTTTTTATTTCCTTCTTTTATTGAGTGTATATTTTCACCTCAAATCAGGTGAAATGAAATCAGGTAAATGTCACAAATGTAGCCATTTGTCATGGTGTTTTTGACTGTTCCCTTGGTCAAGAGAAATTAAACTAAGGTTATTGAAGATCACATTTTCCCCATTTGGTTTCCTAATTAAAAGAAAAAGTTAAGTCAGGATCCATTATCACCTGTGCAGTGTTGAATCTTTAAATGTAATTCTTTAAATGTAGGGGATATTTCAAAACCATTTATTCAGATCGAGAATCCCTAATCTAAAACACTGAAATCAAAAATTTTCCAGAATCTGAAACTTTCTGAGCACTGACAAGGGGGAAATTGCACACCGTGAAAATTTTAATGTACAAAATTATTGAAGGTGTTGTCCAAAATTGCCCTCAGGCAATGTGTATAAGGAGCATGGAAACATAGGTGAATTCTGTGGTTACACTTTTGGTCCATCCCCATTATATATATGCAGATATTCCAAAAACAGAAAAAAAATCTGAAATCTAAATTACTCCTGGTCCCAAACCTTTCAGATGAAGGCTCCTCACCCTGCTCTTACCAATCTCATACAGAGTGATACACTAGTTTGTCCATCTTAAATGTATGTGGTCCAGAGTCACAGAGCAGGAGTTCTAATTTTCTGTCCAGAGGGAAGAAGGGCCACGTCCCTGCTTTGTGACGTTATGCTGGCTCTTCTCAATCGAATTATCTATTTTACTCTCATTTAATGTGTTTACCAAGTAAAGTTGAGTTCTCAAAAAAAAAAGTAATTTCAATAATTCTGATTGATGTTAACCTATAGTCAATTGATTTATTCCAGTTACACTATGATTTTCTAGTTTTAGGTTGAAGATAAATGAGAAATACGATGATCTGAAAAAAATCTAAAAAAAGATTACCGCATATTTATTTTATTATTTGTATGCATATTAGAGTAAAACTTACTTTTAAAAAAATTTTTATTTATTCTAGGTTTTGGACACGCCCTACTTACTAAATAAGAACTGGAAATACTATGTGTCCGGCCTGGTTCATAAAAAACCAGATCTTGAGCTCACGTTTGAACAAATTTACAGGTATCAGTAATTGCAGTATACGTTCTGCTATTTAAAATGTATTTTTTTCCCAGAATGAGAATTTTGCTTTCAAACTATTTCTTTTAACCTTACTCATAAGAATTTTCAGTTTCAGAGCTAAGGTGTTCTCCAGTCTTAGCAGAGATTACAGAAATGAGGCCAAAAAGATAATCCTTCTCTGAGCACCTTTGAAACCTGGAGGTAGTGATGTTTGAGGACCCTCTCTGCAGTGTCCTCGGAGCTCCCTGGATTAGGACTCCGTGGGAACTCAGTGAGCGTGTCCATGTTACAGCCATGATCCTAACCATGCAGGAACAGGGCTCCCATCCTGTCTCTGTTTCTCAGCACCCTGTGACCTTGGGCAGACCTATTTCCTCCCCATTCACTGGGGGTTATAACAATAGGACTCACCTTGGGGTCGTTTAGGGTCCAGCGAGATGCATGAGACTGGAGCGGTGCCTGAACTTCCTAAAAACACAACAACAGGCCTGGAGTGTAGCTCAGTGAGAGAGCTCTTGCCTCGCCCTGGGTTTCATCCCCAGCACCACAAAAACTGATCAAAACCTGAAAAAATACCTGTGCTTGCTTATGATTGTTCATCAACCACATTCTTCCATCTTGGACACAAAAGAATGCTTGGTAGCAAGTTTAAGTCCCAGTGCTGACGTCCTGGGACACTTGTGACACAAGTGTTCTCTAACCCTTTTCAAACCTTGAACCTTTAAGTCCTGTCTGCGGCAGTGGGGATGTGCCACGGGTTGTTCTCCAGCGTGATGAAAACCTTTTTCTTTTGCTACTGGGGATTGAGCACAGGGATGCTCCACCACTCAACCACATCCCCAGTCCTTTTTATTTTTGATTTCGAGACAGGGTCTCACATAAGTTGCTTAGGGCCTCACTAAGTTGCTGAGGCTGGCCTCAAACTTACAATCCTCCTGCATTAGCTTCCCAAGTCACTAGGATCTTGGTGTGTACCACTGTACCCGTCTCTTCTATATTTTTTTTAAAAACCTTTCTGTCATTGCTTCTTTGCCCCTCCAAAGAAGGGAAGATACCCTCTCCTCGGCAGTGAGGTCATAGCCTGGTGAGTTGCCCAGCACCCTTGCCCTTGGCTAGATGCACTTTTTTTTTTTTAAAGAGAGAGGGATAGAGAGAGAGAGAGAAAGACAGAATCAATTTTATTTAGTTTTTCATGTGGCTTTCGTTGCTCAGACACTTAATTGTGTACGTGGTGCTAGGGTTTGAACCCATGTACTCACGCATGCCAGGCAAGCGCCATAACCACTGAGCTTCCGCTCCAGCCCCTAGATACACTTTTAAGTGTTGCAAATTTTTTTTCTTTTTTCTATTTTTGCATTTTGAAAAACACTTTCAAGTATGCATGCATTTAATTGATAGATGGGCATTTGTTTCTCTAGCCAACTCAAACAAGTTTTTTTAAAAACGAACAGCTATGTCATTACTGTTTATTTCTATTATTCAATAAATATTATGCAAAGTAGAAATAATGGTAATTTTTCATAATTACAAGAATGGACATCTGCATTATGATTTCTGTGTGCCAAGACCGATGGGGGAACACTTTGTATACATAAACTCCTTTAATATTCATAATAGTCTATGAACTTGGAACCGTATTAATAACCACTGCATTATTATATGAGGCTCCTGATGGATATTATACAAAAGTGAATTCGATTCTGGTCCTACAGTCAAGGAGAATCCAGCAGGGAGACAGAGCCATAAAGAGATGCTGTAGAACAGGGCAGTGCTGTCGGAAGGTGATAGCAGTGTGCTGAGACTATGGCAGACATGCCAAGGAGGACTTTTCACATAGTTTGGGAATGGAGGGATTAGGAAGGGCCTCCTGAGAAAAGTGGCACCTGAGCAGATGGTGGCTGGGCAAAGAAGAAGGAAAGGCACCTTGGCCAAGGTAGGGAGGCACAGGCAGGGAGGCAGGAAGCGGTGGGCTGCTGTCCTTGGAAGCGTCTGAGCATTCCACTCACTGGAAGTAAAGTCACAGGGAAAGTCCTGGTTTCCATCATGCACCCCAAGGCAGCAAAAACTGATGACACGGAAAAGAAAATTTTTTCCAAGCCCAGCATTAATAAATGTGACTTGTAGAATTGGCCTTCTAGAGCTTCCTTAAATCCGTCTCCTCCTCTGCCTGCTCTGTGCTTCAGCTATCTGGGAATGTAAGGTAACCCAACCACACAGATCACCTCCTGCCTCAACACCAGCAGCTCCTCAATGCCAGCAGCTCCGCACTGTCGCCAGCAGAGGTCACAAATGAGTGGTGCAGGTGTCTACCCCTCGACCGCTCATCATTTGTAGTCTTCCGCTTAACCCAGGGAGTCTCAGGGTCTTTCTCCCTAAGGAGAGTCTAAGCAGATGTTGTCAACCCATTGGAGTTTCGCTGCATAGTTAAACCCACTTGCCATCCCCAGGCTGGGAGGACCAGGCCTGGCGTCTTGGCTGGTCTGGCCACTCTACTCTTTGTGACCCTGGCTCCTACAGGACTCTCCACGGTTACCCTTGTCAGCTCATGGAGCTCTGGGTTCCCACAACACCTCCTGTTTGCTCCTAAGTGGGTATCATACCTCCTAGGAATATGGGAGACTTACTACTTCCAGATCCCTCGGGGGCAGAGGGCACTGACTATTGTGGAAGGGAAAAAACACCCCAGGATGTGACCATCTGCACGTCAGGAATATGAATCCGATGAGTCCTATCCTTCTTAGCTCAGTCAGATAAGCACCTTTCCCATTTTAGGGAGGGGATTGAAGCATGGAGAGGTGAGACCATTTCACCCAGGTGGGCAGATTAGGCTGTGTGCAACCACACCCAAGGACTGGGACTCTATGGAGCCCTCCCTGTCACCATCGTCACCATTAGAATATGTGTTGAAGCATGTATTCAATAAAGCCCAGCCCTGGAAATATGAAGGGGAAGTGTTCTTGGCAGGGATTTGATAGAATCTTTTAATAGAGCCTATGATAAACTTTGCAAGGTACCTCTAACTAATATCATTTTTGTATTTTGTATTTTTAAAATTTTTGTGAATCTTTTTTTATTAAGGAGTCATTATTGTACAATCATAAATGTGTATAAAGTAATAATATGATATGCATTTGCTCCTAAACCAGAGTCACCCCCACATCGCCCACACCCAATCTCTTGATTCTTCTATATTTCACCCCTACAACCAATATAAATGTTTAGATTGTGAATTTTCCAGAATTAAATGATTGCGTAAGTATTATTTGGATTCTTGGGTGGGGGTATATATTTTTTAAATAAGAATATATTTCTTCCCCATTTGTAAATTTGTCCACAGCAGCACAGGAAACAGTGTAAAGGAGATAGATACAGGGACACATTCATCAGTCCTATCCTATCTGTTCCAAAATTGGGACCGTTAACAAAACAGGGACAAGGGTGGTGGGTGCCAGTGATGTGCATGGCCCTGGGTGACACCCTGAACCCGCTTGTGAGTTCACAGACTGCACAGCAAGAAACAGGGAGCTCCCCTTCCTCCCCTTCCTTAGGCAAGGGCAGAGCTCGCCCACCACTTCTCTGGGTCGTGATTTCTGTTTTTTCCCACAGTAATTGCAAAAACAGCAGAGGTATTTACTCCGCACTTCAACTCGAGAACCTCTTCAACGTCAGTGAAAATCTCAACATTAAAAAGGTGAGTACTTAGAGGCAGTCCTGGACCTGACATATTGCTCTACTCGATACAGTTATCTTTCTTTCTTTTTGTTAAAATTGCTGTGAGAACTAAGCTACTTTAAAAAGGACATTTACTATGTTCACGGTGTTAGGTACTCTTCACCTTCATCCAGTTCAAAACATTTTCTCACCCCCAATCAGTTTTCTTTCTTGTGGCTTGAATTTTTCTATAGATTGTGCAAGAGCCTCAGAAGGGGCCCTTTCTTAGGCCGTGTCCCAGGGAGAGATTCCATTTCCCCCTGTGTAGATGTCCCTGTAGGAGCAACCCCCTTCCCAGGGAGGCTGGTTCTCCAAGGCCTTCCCTTCTCTGTCAGGTCCTAGGATTGGGAAGTACAGCCCACACCGTGGTCCGAGGACTGCAGGGTGGGCTCTGGTGAGCTTTGCTGGCCCTTGAAAAGAAGAAATCATAGAAGCAGGTCAGACAGAGTGACTTCCTCTCCCACTTTGCTCCAGCCCACACCCCAGTCTCAGGAGCCTTAAGACTCAAAGACCAGGCCATTCCAGAGTGCACTGGACAGGAGAAAGAGAGTGGAGCCTCCGCTGCCCTAGTCTAGAGCGCCATCAGCCCAGACCGTCCCAGTCCCCTGAACTGGGAGGAAAGAATCTAGTCCTCTTGCCTTTGGGCTTCCAGAATGAGAGCAGATTCCAGGCAGAACTTAGGGAAGAGGCATTTCCCAAGTCCTACGGCTTGCTCACTGTGGCATCTGGAAGACCAGTATAGGGACCAAGGGGCCATGATGACCTGACAATTCTCATTCTGAAGTATTCAGAAGCTGCTCATGAATTTGGTTTTGATTATCTAAATACTCCTTATTGACCATAAATAAAATGTCATTTTGTAACTAAATCCTAATTAGGCCTTTGCCTATCACACCATGCTCCATTTTCCTCGTGCCCTACCGGGTGTAAGTTGAGTGCCACCTGGGACACTGAGCACTCTGTGCCTTCTGATGGGCTGATAGGCTGACCCCAGGTCAACCACCACATTCCCATGGCCTTTGCCCAAGGAACTGAACACTGTTTCCCAGAAGGTGTGTCTCATGTCGACCTTCTGCCCAGCTCCAAGGCACGGTGGCCCCTTCCCTGGAATGCCTGCCCACCCTGTCCCTTTCAGTACCTGTTTGCTAAGCCTGGGTGCTCAGCAGCCACCACCTCTCCTCCCCCACCACCCTGTCTCCTTCCTTTAACTCCTCTCTCTCTGGTGCTCTGATGGAGTTCTCGTTTCTCTCTTATGCCATAGCCTCTTCCTTTTGAAGGCTTTGAGGGGGAGACGGGACCTTATTTTGCTTTGCATTTTACCTCTTTGAAAAGCACTTGCCACCTGATGTAAGAAGGCAGGGAGCAGGGGAGGAAGAAATGTGAGTCAAGGGTGTATGTACGTGTGTGTGTATATGTGTATACACATGTGTGTGTGTGTCTGTGTGTGTACACTTTCTTATGTAGCTTTATTGCCCTTTTAAAGCATTAAGTACTTGTCATTCTTGGAATGATGGATGGGTTTACGTCTCTTGTTCCTCAGCATACTGACAGCATGGACAGTCAATTTGAAAATCTGGACATAAAACTTAATGACATTGTTCTGCTGGATGACGCTGGAAGGAAAGCCCTTCAGGACTTTGCTGCTTCTGGAATGGACAAAATCGATTTTGACACCTATTTGGCTCAGGTATCACCTACATGTGCATGCATGCATGATCTTTGGGGAGAAATTTCAGGATCAAATGTATTTTTTTTAAGAGAGAGGGACAGAGAGAGAGAGAGAGAGAATGAGAATCAATTGTATTTAGTTTTTCATGTGTTTTTCGTTATTCTGACACTTAGTTGTGTACATGATGCTGGAGTTTAAACCGACGTCCATATGAATGCCAGACAAGTGCTGTAACTACTGAGCCACTACCCCAGCCCCATCAAATGTATTTTGCTTTTTAGCTTTTTTTTTTAATGAGAAGAGATTCACATAGCATAAAATTTACAGTCTTTTTTTTTTTTTTTTTTGAAACAGAGAGAGTGAGAAAGAGAGAGAGAATCAAGTTTGTTTAGTTTTTCATCTGGTCTTCATTGCTCCAACACTTAGCTGTGTGTGTGGTGCTAGAGTTTGAACCTGGGTCCTTGCACATGCCAAGCAAGCACGATACTGCTGAGCTGCTCCAGCCCCTAAAATTTTCAATTTTAATGTGAGCTGCTTAGTGACATTTAGTATATTCACAGCGTTACACAGTCACTACCCCTATCCAATTCTAAAATATTTTCAATACCCCAAAAGCAATGCTGTTCCCATGAGCAGTTGCTCCCTGTCCCCCTAGACTTGCAGCCACCGCTCTGTGCCCCATTTGTATGAATTGACTGATTCAGGATGCTTCGTGTAAATGGAATCGTACAAGATGAGGCCTTCCGTGTCTCGCTTCACTCACTTGCAGTATTTTTAAGGTTCACCCATGTTTTAGCAAGCGTCAGTGTTCTGTCTTTTCTACAGTTGAAGAAAAATAACATGTCTAAGTAAAATTCCGCATGTCACCTATGTAGGTAGGAGTTTCTAATCTTGCTTCGTGGCTGTGGACCCATGTTCAATCTGTTGTCTATTCAATGTTGTTAAGGCTTAAAAATCCCATAATACAATTTTCCCCCTCTTTTGTAGACTAATAAATCCCCTGTAAAAGTGAGTCTTTTGTCATATTCCTATGAACTGGAAGCACAAGCAGAGCATTTGGTGAGTTGGAATGATCTGGGCAGGTGCCATAGTAGTGTAGTTGTTGAAGGCCACTTGGAGGGAAGCTGCTGAAGAGGTTCCTGTCCCCAGGGTTCAGCCTGCTCATGTTCCCCTCGGCAGCCATTGCCGTGTAGCCTCAATGTCTGTGACCTTTCCAGGGCCCTTGCTGCTTTCAGTCCACATCTGCGTCC
This sequence comes from Aplodontia rufa, assembly GCA_004027875.1. NCBI lineage: Eukaryota > Metazoa > Chordata > Mammalia > Rodentia > Aplodontiidae > Aplodontia > Aplodontia rufa. The sequence continues at coordinate 26,353 of PVKS010013473.1, read as the reverse complement.
AACCCCATCAACCCTCAACCCCTTCACCTCCAGACCCCGTGTATGAGCGCGTGTGCAAGTGCACGTGTCCCTTTCCTTGGAGCCTAGAGAATAGTGTCTGGGGACATGGGAGAGAAGCCCTATGTGTTGCTTGGCAGCACCAGTGGCGTGTAGTTTAGGAGGGCAGAGGCACCAGCTCTGGCTTCATCAACTCCGCTGGTCAGCAACTGCGTGGCCTTAACTGATCCGCTCTAAGAAGCAGCAGGCCGTGGTGATGAGAGCCTGGGCTCTGGAGGGAAACCCGGGTTTACACTCTGACTCGGCTTCTTTCCAATGGTAGAAGCTTGAGCAAGGTATTTCAACCCTCTGTGCCTTATTTCCCCATCTGGCAAACGAGGGCAGGACCTACCTTACAGGGTTCTTACAGTCTATACGCCAAGTGCTAAGCGTGGTTGAATACAGCGTTCTCAGCTGAACCTTGGTTTTCTCATCTGTAGAACGGGGAAGCCCGCAGTGGCAATGAGGCAGGGAGGCGTGAACCCAGCCTCTGGCACTCATGAAGGGCTGAGAGACCATGGTTCTCTGATTTGAGCCAGCCCCTGTGCCCACCCACGGCTGTCATGTCCCAGGAGAGCCAGGGGCTTATGTTACAGCTGCCAGTGTCTGGAGAGACGCTGTGCACCTTGACTTGCCTTCTCTTTGTAGGTTGATGAGCAGTTGAAACAGTCCATGAAGACAGAGGCACACGCTATTAGAGCAATTCATGAGGAGCAAATCCCTCCCTTGGAAGAGTCCCAGGTAACGGTCAGCAACCTGTGACATTTCAGTGTCACCTGAGCAAAATCGCCTGAGTCCACGCAGGTTTCATAGAGGTCACATCCCATTGGCCTCAGAGACTGAGTTGGGCTTTAAAGAGCAGTGGACTTATGTTGCCCCACCAGCTCCTGTTCCTCTTCCACTCCCAGCAGCACGTGAGCAGTCAGGTCCCGTCTGTGGTGGCCCCTGCACCCTGCTCTGGCCTGCCGAGCTGGGCACTTAGCACAGCGCTGACGATTTTGCTGGACATGATCTCACGTATTCTCTAATTATTTTTCTCCAAATTCTGCCTAGAAATACATGAAAGTGAGGGTAAGCGCTTCTCTTCCTGCTGTCATGATGGCGGTGGCCATTGTGTCCTTTCTTCTCTCTCCCATCCCTGCTTCCTTGCTTGAGATAATAAAGGCAGATCATAGCAGAGGAAGAAGAAGAGCTTTGGAGTCAGGCCATCCTGGTTTTAGATCTTGCCTCTGCCTCTCCAAAATCACAGCAGCTTCTCAGTTTCCCCATCTAAAACTACAACTTTTAAAAATCAGAAAGAACAGTGGTGGCGATGGTTCCCACATTGTGGAAATGACCTGGTGGTGGACCTCAGAGGACTCAGGAATGGTTTGCAGCTGTCCAGGGAGAACCGTGTGGAAACTGGGTTACTGACTCAAGATCGGAGACGCGTGTTAGGTCCACCCACTCTGACATCTGAACCTTCCGGACCGGGGTTTTACGGGCTCTGTCTCTCTCTCTTCCTTTCCCCCTTCTGACTGCCTCATTCCGTGGAGGATGCACAGAGTCCTCCTGTCCATTTTACTTCCCTGTGTGCCAAGCTCATCATCTTGTTCCGAACCAGCACAAACTTGTTTACATTTTAAGCAGCTTTTGCATTTTCCTTCAGTTTCTCTTCAAGCTGCCAGGACCCGTCGGCCTTTTCCAAGCTAGGGCAGCTTGTCCCCAAAAAGACAAGTTGTTTCCTACCATGACCTATGGTCGAACTCAGGGTCTGGCTGACTACAGCCTGGGGCCACATCTGGCCAACTCCCACTTTTTATGAACAAAGTTTTATTGCAATACAGCCTTGCCCACTTATTTACAGACTGTGGCTGCTCGTGGCCCTAAGGGCAATGTGGAGTAGCTGGAATAGGCGGCAGCCCCCGAAGCCCTTCACGGGTTAAGTTTGTCACCCCTGACCTCAACCAGTCAGGCATACCACACTTTTGGGCGAGCTGTGTTTTAAATGTCTTCTACTTGGATCGAACCCACTTCGAAGGGGTTTCTTGGGTACCTTGCATGTGACGTGCGGCCCTTCCCACTTGTGAACGTGTATCCTGATTTCTGACACTAAGGTACACCTGTTCCTCATGTCTGTTGGCTTTTCTAGAATGAGGCCTTTGCAGTGAAAAACCAAATCCTTGGCTGTCTTGGGGGAGGGGTGGACACAAGCCTTGTGATCTTGCTCCCGCAGTATGATAATTTTGACAACGCTATCTGTTTTGTTCACCAGAAAAATTTACAACAAAATGTCAAGATACTTAAACACATGAGCAGAGGACTGGAGGTGAGGATTCGTTTTGTTTTTCTGACTTGGGGTTTTGTTATCAAGTGTCACGCGTAGAATTTCAGAGCCACTGATTTTTATAAGTTGTGTAAATTTTAAAGGAAGTCTTAGTTGTCCACCCATTTTAAATACCCAGGTGGGTTTTCCCACCCTTTCCCTTTCGACGAGTTCTTCCGTAAATGCTGACCTCCTCCTAGCAGCTTGTCTACATGGGTGAAATCTGTTTTGATGTGTAGACGCTTAGAAGGTAATGTTGGTCACCTTTAAGAGCTATTGCTGTCTAACAAACAAGTGTGGAGCCTCAGGACTGCTAACCGCATTTGTGTCGCCGCTGGGGTGCCCACAGGCTTCTCTACTCAGCACCCCACTTAGAAAGCCAGCCTGCGGGAGCAGCCTCTGTCTTGGCCTCCTCTCGTGTTCTTAGTGGGTACAGGAGTTTGGGGAATGATGAAAACATAGGTTGTGTTTTAAGACAGTGCTTAGAACTGGTACACTTCACTTTGCCTAAATTCCCCTGGCCAAAGCAAGTCCCATGGCCACACCCCTGATTGTCACGATGGGGATGGAGAAGTACAATTGTCCCTGAGCACAGGGGAGGGGACCCTCAGTGGCTACCAAAATCCATGAGTGCTGAAGTCCCTTGCATAAAGTGACATAGTATTCGTATATAACCTCTTGCATATCCTCTGGTATATTTTAACTCATCTCTGGATTACTTATGAAACCTAATGCAATTCCAATGTTGTGTAAACACTTGCCATGCTGTAATGTTTAGGGAATCATAACAAGAAAAAAAATCTTGCACGTGTTCAGTATACTTCTTTTTTTCCCAAAGATTCATTGAATCCCCAAATACAAAATCTGTGGTTTTGGAGGGCCCACTGTGTGCTCCAAACCCTGGGAAAGTCAAGCCAGAGAAGGCGTCCATCATCTGGAACAGTTCCTGTGCGCTACTGCAAGGGCACAGAGCCACGAACAGTCCCGCAACAGAAGCTCAGCTCTACGGCTGTGTCATATCCATCTTGTGCTTAAGACACCAAGAGCATCTCAGAATATATTTCCTTATGGAATGGGTCGGCTACGCACAAAAGGCTTGGGGCATGAGCCCCACAGTAAAAAGCTCCATGTTCCTACTTTCACTTTTCTCAGTGATCCGGGATCTTGATTCTCTCTCTCTGAAGGTGCTTGGGTTTGCTCTGCTCCAGGACCATCCCTGTACCTCTAATCACCAGTGCCGTTCATCATTGGGTGTCCCCAAGGGAGGCTAGAGACACCCGCTGGCTGCAGGTCCTTGCTCCTGCTCTGCACTGGAACATCTGGGGCAAGAGAATGCAGCTGTGCGTTGCGTTCCTGGGGGGCCCAGCCATGGGGGGCCAGGACTCAGTTGTGATCCACTTGCCAGGCTGTGTCCCCAAGAACTTTGGACAGAGGAGCTCCTTTTCTGGTTAAGCCGCCTTGCGGGTTGGCCCACAGCTCTGACTTTGTGTGACGGTGCTTGCAAATCCTTACACCTTCCTGTGTTCTCAGCTAGGTGGTCTTGGAGCAGGTCAGCCTCCTCTCCCGGAAGGGGTGTTCGGTAACTTATTCCTGCCCACCTTGCTGTGACTTCTCCAGGAAGGGACCCTGTGAAGGCCCCGCTCCAGTGCTGGTCCCAAAATACTTGTTCTGGGCACCTCTCCTTCCTCTGATAGCTGGGCCAGGTCATGGTGGCGTTGGACTGAGGTACCAGTACTGAAGCAGGGGTTTTGAGATGAGGCCAGATTCTCTGCTCCCGCTGGTGAATGGAGTTTAGGCCGGCTGTAGATCCCAGCAGCCAAAATAACTCATTTCTAGTGTTTGCAGCTATTCTCAGTTAAAACTGGGCTGGCTGCAGATATTTGCAGCCAAAATAGTGCTAGCAGCTCCCCAGCTAAAAGCTGGGTTTCTCTCTGCTACTGTTGAGCAGTGTGTTGCAGCTCTTGGTGTGGAAATTCAGCCCAAAATTCAGCACCAATCTTCTGGGTTCTTGTCTCACGAATTTGAAGAATAAAGTCCATGAACAACCATGGAAGGGAAGAGGAAAAGGAGTAGGATTTATTTAAGGAAGGAGAGTAGAGACCCCACAAGGCAGAGGGGCATCTGGAAGCAGGACACCACCGTCTAATGTGTGCTAGGCCGGGGTTTGTATTGGTTTGGGTGTGAGCCTTGATTAAGATGCGTGTAAAGCAGGCATTGAGAAAAGCACCAACATGATTGGTTAAACTCTGTATAAACAGGCATTGAAACCAAGCACCAAGATCATTGGTTAAAATCTATGCAAAACAATTAGCAACTCTTTCCTAGTTCCCATCTATGTCCACCCTCACTTCTTGGTTTTCCCACCTCTGGGCTAAAGGAGTTGCTCCCACAGGTGAGCCTCATGGTCATTTGCATATGAAGGCCCTGAGCATGCCTGTTAATGGCTCTGTAGCTGGCTTCTAGGTGTGGTTGAATGGGGCCCATGGTCCTGCACCTCACCATTTACCTATCTCCCCTAATCTCCATCAGTACCATTCATTGGCCCTCCAGATCCACAGATCTGTATCTGCCAGTTCAAGGAACCTCAGAACTGAAAACATTTGAGAGAAATATTTGCATCTGTACTCATTGCATCCAAACTCTTGTTCCTGTCATTGTTCCCTAAACAATATAGTAATAATTATTTACACAGCATTTCGATTGCTTTAGGTTTTACAAGTAATTTAGAGATTCACAGTCAAAGTGTACAGAAGGGTGTGGGTGTGAGATGTGGAGGTTGTATGTCCTTTTACGTCAGGGACTTGAAGATCTGTGGATTTGGTATCCAAGGATAGCTATACTCAAACTGATTTGCAGATTGTCTGTTTAAACCCCTTTGTCCCTTGACCCCCTTCCAATTATTGCTGTGTTTTCCAGGGGAGAGTGACCCAGATGCTGCACACTTTGGATTCTGTTCAGACCTTCATAGCAAATGATATTTCCTCTATTATTATGGAAGTGAGTTTCCATTTTCAAAATAAGCACATCAATAAATGAGCATGTGAGCGTTCCATAACTATCTGTAGCGTTTAAGTGTAATGCCATCATCTTAGTGGCTTAACTGATCTTTGATTTCTTTCTAGGAAACTAAGAAGTATAAGAGGACACTAGTAGGATATTTTGAACGCTACCTGCAGTGGGTTGAGCTGGCTGTAAGTAGTTGACCTTTTGTGAACGTAAATGTTGTGGGCCACTCATGATCTAGGGTAAAATCGGGAGGAAACAAAATTTCATTCCTGGTGATTAAATTGAAGGTAAGTGAAAAGACTGCGAATGTAGGAACCAAGACCTCGAACACCAGCCCACCAGGTGGGAGTTCACGCCCCCGCCCGATTCTCTCTTGTCCCTTGGCACACCGTTGTCACGTGGGTTCTCCACTTGCTTCTCACCTCCTTTGTCAGATAACAAAGGGGTCAGATATGTGTACTTTTAATCCTCTCAGCAATCCTGTAGGGCAGGTCTCCTAGCTCCAGGTAACCCTGGAGGAAAACTGGAAACCCCAGCTTAGAGGGAACAAGACTCTCACTCTGAAGTACCTGGTTTCACACCCTGTGGACCTCATCCGTACAAACTGGATGTCAGCTCTGTGTCTTGGAGGAAGTGGAGATGCTTTTGTGAGCTGGGCCAAAAGAAAATGATCTAATTATTGTGGAGTTTGGTGAGTGTTTGCTCGTGTCCCTTACCGTGTAGGTCACTGAGAAGATGGTGCCCTGCAAGCCCGTGGCCACCGCCCTGGATTCTGCTGTTCAAGTGATTCTGTGTGGCTACGTTGTGGATCCTCTGGTGAGAACTCTGAAAAGCAGACCTGTTAACTCATCATCTTGATTGTTTTCCCCCAGATTGAAATAGACACTGTAATATTCGGTAATATTGGTTTTCTTCTTGGACTTGTTATGATTTTAGAATGCAAATCCTAAAATCTAAAATTTAGATCCGTGTGTTATGATACCTAGAGTCCTGCTTGCATGTCCTCGTCTCTTACTAAAATTACACCCAACATAGGGAGATACTGGTGACAAAGACTCCTCTCTGTAAAAATAAGAAAAAGGAATAATGAATGGTAAGGGTGTAAATTCAGGCAGAGATGTTTACAGGGATTTGTTGCTGTCGGGCCAGTTTCACCTGCGCCACCATAATGAGGGCGGGCATAGGAAGTGACCGCTGGCAGGGAGAATGGCATGCAGGGAAAATGGCGCTGGACCTTAGCCAGGCAGCTGGTTTTGTTGGTTAACTGGGAGGAAGTTGATGATGGGGTTGGTCTTTCAGAGATTGGCTGGTGGATCCATCAATCCATTGGAGCTTGTCTGTCAGCATTCCTGATTGGCTGTTCTTTTCGCAGGCAAGCTGCCCTTTGCCCTGCTCCTTAGCCCCGACATGGCCTCTGTGTCTTGACTGCAGCCACGCCCCCAGCCAGCCTAACACTCTCCTCTGGAATGATCAGAAAGGAAAAGTTCCTACTGTGCCAAGGGCTGATATCCAGAAGACTTTTAGTATGACTTCCTGCACAACCCCACGGCTAGAATTCAGGCTTCACTTTTGTCTTTGAGTCCTAAAGATGTGATGCCTGGTGGTAAATTTCGGTTAATCAGGTTTATTGCTCAGCTCCGTTCACTCCTCAGCATGCACTGACCTGTCTGTGAGCAGATCCTCTCACTTCTTTGCTTAGGTGCCCTGGTGTCTTCCCCTTGCCTAGGATACAGGTCAGCACCCTGCACGGGACACACTAGCCCTGTGTGATGGGGTCCCACCATCCCGGACACAGCATGTGCTGTTTCCAGCCTTTCTCACGATGCTGCGGACATGTTGTTCCCTTTCCCTTCTTCAAGTTTCCCGACCTCAGGGCCTTTGCACGTGCCCAGCCTTTGGTCTGGAGACCAACTCTCTCTCTCTCTCTCTCTCTCTCTTCTTCTCCCCCTGCTACCCATTAGCTTAACTCCTCGAGGACTGGTAACAGTGATTGAGAACTCAAATTCCACTTCTACATTGTCTGAACTCTGAAAACTATTGACATTTTCTGAGCTTCATCACCTAATGGGTTCGGCGACATTATGTGTAAGCCCTGGGCATCATCCCTGGTCCATTAACACACTCCACATTGCTTGCTCTCATGGCTTGTTCAGCTCAAGCGTATCTTTTTTCCGGGAAGTGCCTCCAAACTATAGGGTCATTTTCCACATTCCCACAGAACTCTGTGCTTTTCCTGTAGGAATATAATTGCCGTTGAATTACATAAGTGTGTGTCTCAGATCCATGCTCTGCAACATGCAGGCTGACCTGCACGAGCAGAAGGCTCGTGTGTGCTGCTGTGCCCTCTGCTGGGCAGGTTTCCTGGCACAGAGCATTGCTGTCACATGTATGATCAGAGGCTTTGTCTCAGCGCATCGCATCACTCTGTCCATCTCCCTGTTCCCTGCTCACAAGTCCCTTTGCTGGGTGGACTTGCATGCTCCCAGCAGAATGATCCTTCCCTCTCCCAACCCTGCAGACCCCAGGCCATGACTTCCGGGCTGCTCCCCTCCCTTGGCAACTACTTCCTCCATTTGTCCTTTAGCTGGTGGCCCCTGCTGCTGGCTTCTGTGAACTCATCAGGCGAGTCCTGGGTTCACCTGCTTAATTCTGAATTGACCTCTCCCTAGTCCATTCTCCGCCTCCTTTCATCAACCAGTTAAACCATCCAGCTTCTAGGCAGCAGGCTAGAGCTTTTCAGCTGGTGGTTTAAAGAGAAAGGAAGAGCTCAGGGCATCCCGTGGCACCAACAGAATACCCACAGGTTAGCCACCATGTCTCTTTAGTAACTTGATCTTCCTCAATCATTGAGGAAGCTTCCAGAAAAAGGATATGGTTGTCCGAAAGCTCTGAAGCCTCTCCAAACGAGGCTGAAAACAGAAATTTACTAATAAAAGAACGCAGAGAGAAGGAGAACACATTTACTTGGAAATTACAGGGTACAGATGTGCCACCAAGAAACAACAGTAAACTCAGGAGCAAGACAGAGTGCCCCATGCAGGAAGAAGCTGATGCGGGGTGCGAGGGGACGGGTATGGCTGCTGGTGTTCCAGCTGTGTCCTGCCTCACTCTCTGGCATAACTGCTCTAGTCCTGAGCTGCTAGCAGCATTATCCTAAGGTAGGGCTCAGACTTGAACTTACATAGGAACCTGGAGGTAGCATGCAGGCTTACAGGGCTGCCTGGCCAGAGTACCCCTCAGGCTGTGCATGACTCCTCAGGGTCCCCCTGACTGCATTGGTTGGTAAAGTTAAGGTATTTGGACCTTCCCCTGCAAAGGTCAGTGGTGTGAACTGCGCCCACCCAGGGCAAGTGCTGCTCTTGGAGGAAGAGCTTCCACTCTTCTACTGGCTATGCCTCACAGGGATGTGAAATGGAACCCCAGATCTCTCAAGAAAAGACATAAATCCAGGTTTATATGCGAGATCTGACTTACAAATATTGGCAACTATTTTTAAAATAATACTTTAATTTTTTTTTTTAATAAAACATGGTTGAGCTCAGCCTGTGACCAACCTTCAGGGTGGGTTAATAGACATGGAACATTCCTGGAGATGCTGGAATATTCTAAGCTTTGCTTCTGCCTTTTATTTTTTTTAAAGAAAGAGGGACAGTGAGAGAGAGAGAGAGAGAGAGAGAGAGAAAGAATTTTTTATTTAGTTTTTCATGGGGCTCTCGCCGCTCCAAGACTTTGTTGTAAACTGGGGGTCAAACTCACATACTCCTGCATGCTGGGCAAGCGCCTTACCCGCAGAGCCACCGCTCCAGCCCCTGCTTCTGTCTCATTGACACCATTGTGTTACGGAGTGAGGCTGCTGGTCTCCACTGCTCAGAGGCAAACAAAGCAAGAGAGGTTAATTGTTCATCCTAATATCACCCTAAAAGGGATTTGGACTCAGAGCTGCCAGCTGGCCACACGGATGGTTACACAGCAGGACAGCAACGGCGGCCATGGAGGACACCGCTTGGAGTTGTTTCAGGGGGTCCTAGGTGAAATCCTGGCTCCACTGCTGTCTGCTTCTGTTCCTCTTTTGCAAAATAAATATCATAACAGGATCTACTCAAAGTTTTCAGAAAGATGATCTGGACAATAATGCACAGCCCATCAGACAATGGCTGGCTCATGCGAGGTTCACAAATGGTTTTAAAGAATGAAATGAAAATTCATTTAAAAATTGCCAAACAAGCAACTCTTGTTTCCCATCTTCCAGAATTTAATTTTTAAAATTTTAATTCAACTTTCTGATTTTTTTCCCCTCCAGAATTTGTTTTGGTTTGGCATAGGAAAAGCTACTTTTTTATTACTTCCTGCCCTAATTATCGCCGTGAAGTTGGCCAAGTACTATCGCCGAATGGACTCGGAGGACGTGTATGACGAGTAAGTTCAGGTTGCCTCAAAGCTGGGGTCCTTTTCTATGCAGTGCTGTCTTCAAAGAGCTGTCAGATAGAGCTCAATGAGACTGGAGATGACTTTCTTTCTTTCTTTCTCTCTTTCTTTCTTTCTTTCTTTCTCTCTTTCTTTCTTTCTCTCTTTCTCTTTCTTTCTTTCTTTCTCTATTTCTTTCTTTCTCTCTTTCTTTGTTTCTTTCTTTCTCTCTTTCTTTCTCTTTTCTTTCTTTCTCTCTTTCTTTCTTTCTTTCTCTCTTTCTTCTTTCTTTCTTTCTTTCTCTCTCTTTCTTTCTTTCTCTCTTTCTTTCTCTCTTTCTTCTTTCTTTCTTTCTTTCTCTCTTTCTTTGTTTCTTTCTCTCTTTCTTTCTTTCTTTCTCTCTTTCTTCTTTCTTTCTTTCTCTCTCTCTTTCTTTCTTTCTTTCTCTCTTTCTTTCTCTCTTTCTTCTTTCTTTCTTTCTTTCTCTCTCTTTTTTTCTCTCTTTCTCTCTTTCTTTCTTTCTCTCTTTCTCTCTTTCTTCTTTCTTTCTTTCTTTCTTTCTCTCTTTCTTTGTTTCTTTCTTTCTCTCTTTCTTTCTCTCTTTCTCTCTTTCTTTCTCTTTCTTTCTTTCTTTCTCTTTCTTTCTTTCTTTCTCTCTTTCTCTCTTTCTTTCTTTCTCTCTCTCTTTCTCTCTTTCTCTCTTTCTTTCTCTTTCTTTCTTTCTCTCTTTCTCTCTTTCTTTCTCTCTTTCTTTCTTTCTCTCTTTCTCTCTTTCTTTCTCTCTCTCTTTCTCTCTCTCTTTCTTTCTTTCTTTCTCTTTCTCTTTCTTTCTCTCTCTTTCTCTTTCTCTCTTTCTTTCTCTTTCTTTCTTTCTCTTTCTTTCTCTCTTTCTTTCTTTCTCTCTTTCTTTCTCTTTCTTTCTCTCTTTCTCTCTTTCTTTCTCTCTCTCTTTCTCTCTTTCTTTCTCTCTTTCTTTCTTTCTCTCTTTCTCTCTTTCTTTCTTTCTTTCTTTCTCTCTCTCTTTCTTTCTTTCTCTCTTTCTTTCTCTCTTTCTCTCTTTCTTTCTTTCTTTCTTTCTTCTTTCTTTCTTCATATGTCCTGGGTTTTGTTTAGCAATGTTTTGGTGCTTGCTCTTTTGTTTTGTTTTTTTTTTCCCCTCTGAATTAATCTCAGCTTAACCAGCGCTCTTATTTCTTGTTTGCAGTTGCTCTCTGTCGGGGACTTGGCATTTTACTTTATGATAACTGCTGTTACCACTTTCCTTTCCGTCCTGTCGTCTGTCCTCGGCTCTGTGTCTGGTGGTCTAGTTTGTTTCGTCTTTATCCCACTCATCCTCTCAGTGCTTCTCTCTCTGGAACTTTCACCGTCAGCGTCCCTATTGGAGTATAAATGTGGGGGATGTAACTACATGTAGAGCCTTGATACTAATAAGAAAATAAATAATTCTGTCTCTCCTTTTTGTATTTTATAGTGTTGAAACTCTACCCATGAAAAAGTAAGCTTTTTTTTTTAAACAACTATATTCACTTATGGAATGGGGGAGGTTTTCATTATCATATGAACTTTTAAAGTTAAATTAATTGCATTTTTAAATTATGTAAAAACAATAGATACATCTAGGTAAAAATAAGTTGTGACACCTCTTAAAAAGAGCAGCAGCACATAGGAGGTGCTAAAGAAATGCTTGTTGGGTGAATGAGCATTTTGTGTTAAAGTAAGGGAGTCATCTCCATCTTGAGTGTGAAAGGGAGTGAAACGCACGCACACCTTTTCACCTTCATTGCAGATTTCAGTTCTCAGGTACCTTTCATGACCCTTACGTTGTCCTTGTGATCGTGATGTAAGCCCTTCATTTTAGAGATAACGTGTTTCTGGTGTATTTATTTTCGTTACAGTATGGAAAATGGTAATAATGGTTATCATAAAGATCATGTGTATGGCGTTCACAATCCCATTATGACAAGGTAAAGCAAAGTCGGGAAGTGCACGCATGTCCCGTGGCGAGCTTCCTCTTCCCCTTAGAGCTTCTGAGTTCCCTGCATGCTCTTGACGTCCCCCCTTCTCTCTGCGTGATACTCTGTCACTGGCTAGCTCCAGCCCTACTCAGCACTGCACGATGCCACAGTTTTACATTTCGGTGCATTTCTTAGCAATGGAAATGTGCAGCAACTAAAGTTTGCTGTCATCATAAAATGCTGTGTATAACTTAGATCATTCCGGTTTAAACGCATGTGCATCTTTCACTTCAGCTTTTCTCTGAACAAATGAGCTAAGTGGTCTCTGAGATTTACCCTTCTTCCATCCTTTCTTCCTTCCTTCTAATAAATTAATTGTGATCTAGTTAATTCTAACCTTTCCTCCAAAATCTTTTCATGAATTTACTTTTTCTGGATTTAAGGAGCTTTTTGTGATCCTGGGTATTTATTCAGCAACTCAGAGCATTACCTGCCCCTTCTGGGGCTCCACTAAAACTCAAGATGCCCATGTGAGCCAGGGACCTGTCTGCTGAGAAGAGGTGGGGCCCGGATGAGCAAGGGCCAGCAGGGCAGCAGCGAGCTGTCCTCCTCAGTGGGTGTGGCCCTTCTCATGTCCACACAGCTGGCCCCAAACCAGTGTTCCTTGACCGCCCCCCACCAAGGGGTATCTCAGGTGCTAAGGAGTGAGGCTAACACTCGTGTGCAGGGGATCTACCTTTTCTTAGAAGCGTACACTCCACATCTGACAATCCAGTTAAAAGGTCACCACATTCAGGGGAACCCATAGTCCTGGCAGGTGCATCATTATCTTAAGCAGCACTGCCTAAAACCCACTGCCCTCTGTTAGACTTCAAAAGGAACAGAACAAGGAAGGTATTAAAATTTGTCTTTTGGGAAGGCTGAAAGGTTTACCCAACTTATAACATTGAATATTGCAGAAACTGAAAAACTTTTCACTTCAATTTGCCACTTAGGGGAAAGGAAATTGTATGTATTCAGGCTGCTACTGGGTGGCTTATAAGCAGCAGAAATTGCTTTCTCGTGGTTCTGGAGGCCAGGAAGTGCAAGACCAGGTCAGGTTGGATGGCATTCTCATAGACGGCACCGCCTCCCCGTGTGGTCACATGGTGGAAGGAGTGAGCTTGTTCGCTGGGGTTGCTGAGCCTGAATTCTTCCCCAAGGCCTCCTTCTCCTAGTACCATCATCTTGGTGACTAGGATCTCAATTTAGGAATTTTAGGAGGACACAAAAATATTCAAACCAAAGCAGAAGTGGCAATAATTTAAAAAAGAAACAATAAGGCTTTAAAATGGCAGATTGATTTCATTTCATTTACTGCCTGCAATATGCTGGCCTTGGTTGCTAGAGCACTATGTTGTGAGAGGTCTGAAGATGGATTCAAGACAAGCGTCACTCAGCCGGTCTCCTCCAGAGTGGACAGTGGTGGCCTGTTCCATGTGCTGGCAGTGTGCTTGGAAGGTGTCTTATGTTTATGGACTGAAATTTCACGGTCAAAGGAGAACTCTTCTCGGCTACCTGTATTGTCCCAACATCAGTTCTCCCAGCACTCTCTGAATTTGTAGAGTTGGTTTCTGGTGCTTGCCTCCTGTTTGGGACATCTCCAGATCCTCTCTGTACCAAGAAGAGTTACCTTGGAGGATTCTAGCAAGAGTGGCATGCCTGCGTGGAAGTGCATTGTGGCCTGGGTCTCCCAGCTGCAGTGCTGAGATGGAGTTTAGGGTGTGAGGTGTTTGAGGCTCTGTGGAAGGAGGGGAAGTCCAGGTCGGCCTGCTAAAGCCTCCGTCCATCTGGTGGGGAGCTCTGGAGAAAATATGCCCTGTGAGCAAATATGCTCTTCTTTGGGCAAAACAGGCTTTATGCCCCTACCTGCCTCAGCCACTTGGATCTGGGCTGCCCAGGAAGGACAAAGCCCTTGGGCAGTGCAGTTGGCAGTAGAGCCAGGCCCCAAGGACACTGGCAGCAGGGTGCCTTCTACTAACCACAATCCCCACTGCTGGTGACAAGTCCTTGGGGAGTCTAGAAGGTTCAACTGCATGGCTTCCTATGGAGGAGTATGCCTGCTAGTGTTTGCTGTATCCAGGAGCCTTCTGCAGTTGAAAGGGAGGGTCAGTTTGCAATTTGGTGACACCATCTCCAAGGTCCCAGAAACCTCTCAGCAAAACAATGGCCACGGACTATGTGCTACTTAGAACTGATGGTCAAAGCCATAGACATTCACTATCCCTGTCGCAGAGCTGCGTGCTGAGGAGAGGCAGGGGTCTGCCATCTCCCATCCCGGAGGGGCCCTGTCTGAGCACTGCACTGCTAAGGACACCTGCCGCCAGCATAGGGGGACGTCACCTGAGTCCCCGCTCGATGCTGCGGCGAGCCACTCTGGGCTTTGGAGGAGTGTGCGATTATCCCTCTTGGATTTAATTTGCTGTAGAGAAAAAAGGAAATGATAATGACAGAAAACAGGAAGAAGCCATAGGCGAAGTTCAGAAATAAACGCCTCTTCCCACTTGCTTGCGAACCTTTCATCGTGGGCTGTTAATACTGAAATTCTAGATAGATGGCGTGTCCTCGCTGGACGAAACACAGGAAGGTTGAGGATGTGTCTGCAGCAATTCTGCTTGCAACATGCTTTTGAAGTCTCTGCCCTTGGGAAGGACCTGGCACCTCACGCTCCTGTGTGTTAGCATTGGAGGACCTGTACCAGCTCCGTGGATTCCTCTGACGTCCCCGTGTCCTGCAGCGTGGCCCCGACAGCAGGTTGCGGTGTTTTGTTTCAACAGGAGGAAAATGCCAAAGACCGAGTGCTGAAGACCACGCCTCTGGTTTCCCTGAGAGCCTTGCGTGGTGGCTGTTGGAGCAGGCCTTGCTTTCCTTCCAGAATAGCCACCTTGCAGGGGTGTGGCGGACATTCTGCTCTTCTGAGCAGAGTAAAGGAAGAAACGCAGAAGCTGTCAGATTAGCAGAGTCGATTGATTTCAGAAGGCGAGGAGGTGAGATCTCAGAAACTCTCAGGACGCTGGGATTCATTTGCGCTCCACTGAGACCCTCCTGGGGCGGTGTGGGATCCAGTTGGGGTGCATCCTATTGCACTTTCCTGTGGAGTGCGATGGCATTTCGCTGAGCCTCAGCATCCTCATCTGTAAAAGGGAACAATAGGATCCTGCACATAAGGTGGGGAGGGTTTTAAAGGTCATAAGGGTAAGATATTCACCCTTTGACCAGAGGAAGCCTCTATTTAAGGGTTTCTGGTTCATAACAATGGTGACTGTCTCATCCTCCAGTTGCTCTGGCATTTCTGATGGAATGCAGAGGTCTTCCGAAGTGCATCTGTTCAACCCGTTAGCCCAGCTAGTTCCACTGAGCCTCTGGGCTTGCACAGGTGGGGAGGGGACTTCAGCTGCAATGGAAGATCCCAGTGGGCCTTGCGTTTGGTTAAGCCTGAGCACCTGCCTCCTTTGCACCTTCCCGGGGCTGTGACTTCCATGAGTGCTTGCCACCAAACGTCTGCAGATGCTGCCACATCTCAGGACAAAGCCAGGCTTGGGAGCAAAATGGTCAGTGCATGGAGAAGGTCCTTTAAGAAAAGCCTTCTGCAGGTCAGGTTCATACCAAATCAGGAGCAGAAGGCTGGCACTTCATGGGGACCCTTCCCAGGAAGAGTCTCAAACAGGAACCATGCAGAGAGCTGTTCTGAGTGGCTTTCAGGATCTCCTGCACCCTCTCCTTCTCCTTTCTTCTTTGTTATTTCTTCCATACATACACACACACACACACCCATACCTTCCAATTGGTCCACTCCAAGCTTTCTGGCTGCTCATCTGCTTCTGTTTGAAGGCAGAGACAGCAGGCCGTCCTGGAAGCCTTGAGAAGCCTGGACTTTTCCAAGGATGCTTCTGCCCCCTACCGGAAGTGCACACAGCAGGAGGAGGCTCTGGGGAGGGTGGAGGGGGCTTGCTTGCAGAGCTGTCCCTGGCCTTCGGTGGATTGCAGGTAATCACACAACTTGTGTTCCTCCTCCCTCTAGGGACTTTTACAGATTTATTTATTTATTTATTTATTTTTTTGGTGGAGACAAACTTAACTCTATCTAGCCCCACCTGTGAGATTAGGAGAGAAGATTGCTTGTCGCCAATCCACAGTCTCAAGGGCGGCCCAGTGTGTCGGTCCACCAGCCCTGGGCATTATCCTGAAGTCCTCAGAGCCCTTTACAGCCACCTTCCATTTACAGGAGGACTCAGGATATAAAGGCCATGCCCCAGGTCCCATGGCCAGTCAGGGGCCAGGGCAGTAGTAAAGTTCCCTCAACAGAGGGGAAAGGCCACAGGGAAGTTGGCAGATCTCCAGCTTTTTGCTCTGGTGACCACCGAGTTGACAGAAAAAGCGACTAATCAGAGGCAAATGATGCCTCAGGGTCCAGCTCCTCTGGCAAAGAGAGATATCTGGTTTTCCTATGAATTTTCCCTTTTTGACGTAAAGAAAGCATTGAAGAAAACACCACCATGGGGTCCAGGAGATTCGCTGCGGCCCTGGGCCTCCTCGCTGTGGGCCTGGGCCTTCTCGCTGAGGACCTGGGCCTCCTCACTGTGGGCCTGGGCCTTCTTGCTGAGGACCTCGGCCTCCTCACTGTGGACCTGGGTCTCCTCACTTTGGACCTGGGTCTCCTCCCTGTGGACCTGGGCCTCCTCCCTGTGGACCTCGGTCTCATCCCTGTGGACCTGGGCCTCCTCACTTCGGACCTGGGCCTCCTGGCTGTGGACCTCGGTCTCCTTGCTGCTGGAGCTGTACAGCATGTTCTTTGCACAGGGTGCTGGGGACCCTGTGGTAGAAGTGGAAAGGGTAGAGCCGGGTGCTGCAGCAGGAAAATGCACCGGGGAGCCCTGGTGACACCGAGGGAGCAGCAGCCACACCTCAGGGCAAGGTTTTGGCTGCACTGGTCTAGTGGAAGGCCCTTGAGGCCCCTTCATCTGTGTGACGTTCCAGGCCTCAGGACCTCAAAGTGTGACAGTGACAAGCAGATTCTCTGGCTGCCTCTTGTCTGCACAGAGCTCGGTGTGGGTTGAGACCCGGAGACTGATCCCAGCGAACTGGGCAAGTGCCGCCTCAGGGTGTGGCACTCACCCTGGGAGAGGCGCCTGCAGTCCTGCATCGCCCTCCTTTATTATCTATTGTGGTGGGTGCCCGGGAAGGTGTAGTCCAGACCCTAAATTCTCATGGCCTCTAGCTGTCCCATCCAATGGCCTGTTGTCACATCCAGAATTGGTTTCAGTTGAACTGGTTCATGGTGCTCATTTCCTGTTCTGAAGTTTCCTGAACACCCCCTTTTCCAGGACAGGGCGGGGTGCATTGTCTGCAGTTCCCTGGAGGGAGTCCAATTAGTGTGCCCAACCACCCTCTGCTGAGGAGGGCAAATCCCAGAGCCCGCAGCCCTGCATAGAGTTCAGCCCGGGCCCAGCTGAACCATGGACCGGCCCCTACCTGTGCCCTTCCCCAGGAACCCCTGAGCCCCTTCAAAAGAGCTTGCGTGTTTTGTTAGCCTGTCAAAAGGAGAGCGATAAGGATGGTGTCCTAAGTTAAATGACAGTTCTGGGAGGAACGCCTGCCCTGTGCCTGCCCTGTGGGGCTTTATCTGCTGTGCACTTCTCCCCTCCCTGGGAGGTCTCCACAACACTGAGTCCACTGTGCCTGGCACTTCCTGGAGGGCCAGAAGGGTGGTTCCCTAAGTCTCCCCCTCACTTGACCCTGTTTGGTTGTCAAGGCCCAGATCCTGGAAGAACTTAGGACAGCATAGGATAACTGTTGAGTGTTAACCCAGAGGGCCGCTACAAGGACATGCATGATGTGGTCACCCAGGCATGTGGTCACAGCACCCCTGCAGAACTGCCCTTTGCTCCTGTCCTCTGTCCTCAAGGTCAGCCTTAGACGGCTGCTTCCAGCAGGCCAGCCACCTGCTTTCTGCTGGTCCGGTGTCCTGACACGTATTCCTCGCAACCCTGACCACTTAGACTGTGAGCACCCATGGCTCAGCTTGTCGGGGTCTCTCTATTTATATACTGCTAGTTCTCTTTTGAAAGCAATAGGAGCAGAACGTAGAGAAACCAGTTTTATCTGACGAACCTCTCCAGATCAGCTTTCTGAGATTGCTGTGTTTTCATCTGTCACCTTTAGTCACAGGCCTGTTTCTCAGCCAGGTGATGAAGCTGCCCACAGCCTGGCCTGCAAGTGTTTTATTTCTGTATTTTCTTTTTTTGTCTTTTAGCTCACCGCACTATGAATAACTGATGTTGAAATTGCTTGAGGTAAGTTTGATGATTTCATGTGAAAGAATTTGTAGGACTACAGTTTTTTAGTTTTTACAGTATTGAAGCATAGATCATCCTCACTAAGTGGAAAATCTAGGTGAATGTATAGATCAGACAGTTTGATTTTGCATATATATATATATTACATGACTCTCCATGGCTGTAAATATCATGTGTATGCATATACATACAAAAACATATGGTGGTTGTGTATATGAGTATATCATAAAAACAGGTTTTTTTCTTATATAGATATTTATGCACTCACCATGTACCTTGAATTCTTTAGACATTTTTTTGGATTTAAAACATCATTTTGCAACAAACATTTCTGTGACCATTTTGTTTTTAAAAAGGAATTCAGAAACTGAAGTCAAGAGACAGTACAAATAAGGTTGGGCAGGACACTTGCCTCTAGGACAACTTCACCCCTCTGTTATCCTTGTGGTCTCTGGGGACTGTTTTAGAATGGTGTGGTTAGTGGTTTCTTTGGTAATGCAAAGTCATCTCAAATCTTGTCTGACCTTTGTTTTAGCATCAAGACATGCAATATGGAAAGGATCAGACCGTTGATAGTTCTGGGCCAACGAGAACTTTCAAACCCAGGAGGAACGCTAGCGGCAGCCCAGTGACCGAGGCGGGCCCATTGGTCTCTGGGTAGTGCTTTGTTAGGAATGAATGCAGCTACATCCATAATCCATGTGTCCATCACTATTCAAGGATAACCAACCTCCTTTCCTGTTTTGTTTTGTTTTTTAACGCTGAGTTTTTGTTTAGACACCACTCCATATGGGGTGTCTGTTCCCCTTGGATACATTTTTATGTCAAACAGCTCATCATATGTGATGCTGGGTTTCTAACTTACTTCAATAGGTGGAGTGTGCTGGACACAGAGTTTGTAGAAAACCTATATTTTGCATATGATAGATTGTATATATGTCTTTTACTACAGTCAGGGTTTTTTAAGCAATGGGTATTGGGAGGGTTTTCTTCTAAATGAGCTTCCTATCGGGTCAGTGTTGATTGATTTGTGCTGTTGAAAATAATGTATTTTCACTAAATGTATGAGAACCTACAGCATGTCCTTCCTCTCAGATTTTCATCTAATTTGTCAAAGATTTGTCATGGTGTTTGGGAACAGAATGCAAAAGCAATCACAGAGAGAGAATCCCGCATTATTATGCTAACATATTTGAAACAGAAATCCTGAGAGAAGGAAGTGCTGTTTATGAGAAAGCAGGGTTGTTTTAACAGACACCAAGTGCAGTGTACACTTCAATGACATCTTCTGATTTATAAGGATAAGCATTAACTGGATGTCATGTGATTATTGTGGGAGGGGATTCTAAAATAAAATAGGAGGAGATCTTGCCATGGTTCTTAGATTTGGTATCCAACAGGAATGAAGCCTTTGAGTTTCATCCTTAAAAATACATGAGAGTTAATACCTGGTTGTTTTGAGTTACTCATGTTGGATTTGCATTTCTCAAAAGTGATCAGCCATGAAATACT
The DNA here is from genome assembly GCA_004027875.1 of Aplodontia rufa. Lineage (NCBI taxonomy): Eukaryota > Metazoa > Chordata > Mammalia > Rodentia > Aplodontiidae > Aplodontia > Aplodontia rufa. Next base: position 6,800 of record PVKS010013473.1, on the reverse strand, counting down.
GTCAGACCAAAGTTAGCAGTGATGGAATGACATTGAAGACGTAGTAGACATCTTACCAGGTCATTCGTATGCAGGTCACAGTCCTGATTCATTTCAATAACAGAGGGCTGGGGCTGGAGTGGTGGCTCAGAGGTTACTGTGCTTTCCCAGCATGCACAAGTACATGGGTTCAAACCCCAGCACCCACATACACAACTAAATGTCAGAGCAATGAAAGCCATGTGAAAAACTCAATAAAAATTGATTCTCTCTTTCTCTCTCTCACTGTCCTTCTCTCTTAAGAAAATAAAAAATAAAAATAAAAGAGGGCTTGGGAAACATGTTCTGACTGTCGCTTCCTGGGTAGACCCAGACACAGTCAAACTCTAGGTGATGGAATCTGGCCTGCTGTGGTCTGTTTATTCCTCTACTATGCCATCCCCCAAATGCCCAAGACACAGAGGTAATGCAGAGTCAAGACCGACATCCCACTGCCTCAGAGTCAGCTTCTTTTAGGGCCTCAGTTTTACAGATCTAAAATCACCTTTTCTTAGGTAACAGTACAAGTTGCAATATTCACACTCAGAGATACATGCACTCCTAAACATCCACGTGCAAAAATGGATTTTTGTTGAACTCTGCACAAGGGGCCAGACAGGGCAGAATTCTTTTGAAGGAAATCATTCCTTAACTTATTCTTTGGAAACCTAATTTTCAGATCTCACATTTTAAAATTTTCAATCATTTAAGCCAACTGATTTTAATATTCCATAGCTTAATTCTGTTTGCATATCATACTTTGTTACAGGTAGATAATACTAAATATTCCACAGAGAAAATATAAGAACTAATAAATGAATTTACCAAAGTTCCATACACTAACCATGAACAATTTGAAAATTAAGAAAACAATTTTATTTATAATTAGATGAAACCATAAAAATGAAGGAATTAATATACCCAAGGAATTGAAAGACTTATATAATAAAAACTAAAAAACATTGTAGAAGAAAACTAAAGAAGACCTAAATAGTTAGAAAGATAGACCATATCCATGGAATGAAGGACATAAATTTGTATGTACCCTAAACGATCTACAGATTGAAATTTTTTAAGATATAGAAAAATCTATCTTAAAATTTATTTCAAATTTCAAGGGATCCCAAATAGCCAAAACAATTTTGGAAAAATAAATGGAAGATTCACACTTTTTGATTTCAGAATATACTCCAAAACTACAATAGTGAAAACAGTGTTTACTAGAATAAAATTAGACCAATGGAATAAAATATGAAGCCCTTATATATGCAGTCAAATGAGTTTCTTCAAGGTGCAAGATCTTTCCATAGGAGAAGGACATTAATTTCAAGAAAATGTGCTGAGAAAATATCCTCATGCAAGTGAATAAATTGTGAACTTTCTTTAGTGTCATATCCAAATATTCAATCAAAATAGGTCAGACACAGAGGCAAGAGCTAAGAGTAGAAAACACTGAAAAGAAAACAGAGCTGGGCACAGGGGTGCACGCCTGTAATCCCAGCAACTTGGAAGGCTGAGGCAGGAGGATCACGAGTTCAGAGGCAGCCTCAGCAATTTAAGGAGATCCTAAGCAACTTAGTGAGATCTTCTCTCAAAATAAAAAGGGCTGGAGATGTGGCTCAGAGGTCAAGCACCCCTGGGTTCAGTCCCTGGCACCAAAAAGAAAGAAAAACATAGAACAAGAGATGCCAGACATCTTTTTCTGTTGCTGAAATAAATAACTTAAAGGAAGAAAGGTTGACTTCTGCTCATGGTTTCAGAGGTTTCCACCTATGGCTCTGTTGCTTTAAGGTCTGTCGTAAGGCGTTACGTCATGGTTGGAGGGGGTGACAGGGAACAGTTGCTCACCTCATGGCAGCTGGGAAGGGAGAGAGAGGAAGGGGCTGGGGACAAGTGTACCCTTCCTGGAGTGCCCCCAGTCACCTACTTCCTCCAACCACACCCCACCTACTACCATTTCCACTACCTCCCTGTAATGCCATCAAATTTTGAAACCATCAATCAATCTGCTGGTGAAGTCAGAGCTCTCATGATCCCATCGCTTCCCCAAAGCCCACCTCTGAACATTGCTGCATTGGGGATCAAGCCTTGAACACATGAGTCTTTGGGAGACCCTTCATATTCAAACCATGACACACACTAAATTCCCATTGGCTGTGTAACTCTTTTTGACACCTGTCAGGGTCAAGTGGCTGGATATTCTTTTGGAGTCTTGGTGATATGTTTTGAAACCCTGGCTTCAGTATTTACCGGCTATCTGGCCTTGCATGATCTTTCATTACCTCCTCTCAGCAATGTAGTTGACAGTTGTACCTATCCTAGGCATGATGCAAGAATTAATAAGATTATCCATACAAATCGCATGTAGCAATATTTCAAGCGCTACCTGCTATCTCTCCGACCATCACAGTTTCTAGTCACTGTTTCTCAAATGTGTGAGTGCTACGAAGGAGGAAGTCTGTCCTGGGCTTCCGTGTTGTAAAGGGTCCTCTTCCTTAGAAGACTGGGAGTCCCTGATCCAGAGGAAGCCCTTCTGCACACTACCACAACCACTTTATCCATCCAGGCAGAAAAGCAACAAAATCTCTCCCTTCTGAGAGCAGCTGTCCATGAGAAAGAGAGCACTTGGCTGTCTTCTAAAAATCCAACCACATGTTCAAAGGACCTGGGCTGTGAACGGAGAATCCTGCTCTGAGCCCATGGTTGATGCAGGAAAACTTTGCAATAGGATATGAGCACAGCGTGTTGACGACGTTCATGTCCCCAGTTCTATGTGTGACAAATGCCTGGGAAGAAGGAAAGCTTTATTTGGGCTCATGGTTTCAGGGCTTCCAGGCCGTGGTCAGCTGGCTCCATTGCTCTGGGCTGAGGTGAGGCAGAACAGCATGGTGGAGAGGAATGGCAGCTGAACGCCCCTTAGCTCAGGACAACCAAGAAGTTGGTGGCAGGGGGAGGAGGGGTGGTGGACAAAAATCCCTTCCCGAGGCGTCCCCAGGGAGCTACTTCCTCCAATCTTGCCCACCACCTCCCGGGGTCAATGGGCTAAATGGTGAGGCCAGAGGCCTCCTGACCCAATCACTCCCCAGAGCTCCTCCTCTGAACATCGCTGCATAGGGGACCAAACCTCCTACACCTGAATCTTTGGAGGACACTTCATATCCAATTCATAACAGTCAGCTTTCTGTCACTATGACAAAATATCTAAGAAAATCAACTTACAGGAGAAAAGATTGATTTTGGTTTATGATTTTAGAGTCCATGGTCACTTGGCTCAGTTGTTTCCAGGCCTATGGTGAGACAGAACCTCATGGCAGGAAGGGCGTGGTGGAACAAACTGCCCCTTCACAGTGACCAGAAAGCAAAAAGAGAAGGGGTTATGGAAAAGGCATACCCTCAGGGACACGTCCCCCGAGGCCTCTTCCGCCAGCGAGGCCCCACCTCCAAAGTTTCCACCACCTCCCAATAGCACCGTCAGCTGGGAACCAAGCTTCAACACATGGGCCTTTGCGGGACATTTAATAGCCAAGCCTTAAACCTTCAATGGGTTCAACCTTGCCTCCCATGAGTAGTAAGAGATTGCCAATAAATTCCCAATCCTGCGTGTGCTGATTTGAGCTTTGTTTCTGTTGCTACGACCGGAAGAATCTAGGATAAATCCATCTACATCCAACAAATATTTTCCAAGTGGTTCCTACACTTTGTGGGCAAGCTGTAGCCTAGAGATGCAAATTCTTATAATCTCAATGTTGTCGGGCACATACGTGAACCAGGACAAGCTGGCAAATCAACTGTAATGACGTCATGAAGTCTGTGAAACCGTGGGAATCCAGATGAAGAAACTGGGTTCTGAGTGAGCCTCGGGACCCACGTGAGAATTTTCCAGGCCGATAAATACGAGAATTTTAGGCAATCAGTGCCTGGCAGAGGCCAAGTGTTCTGAGAAGGTTGATGTTTGGGGAGAGGAGATGGAGCTGGGGCCTGGGGACATATGTAGAGGGGTAACAAGCATGGGCTAGGGACTGAAAATCCCAAGACACAGTCACATTTGTGCATGTGTGGGTTTGCAGGTTACATGGATGTGTGTGGGCCTGGGCATGTGCATGTGTTTGCATGTGTGGGTGTCCATGTGTGTACAGATGCAGACATCACTGGACCTCGGAAAACCTTATCCAAAAGTACCAACCTGCTTTAAAGGGTGTTCAGTCTGTTTAAGAATAGTCTCCTTGGGCTGGGGATGTGACTCAGTGGTAGAACTCTTGACTAGCGTACACAAGGCCCTGGGTTCCATCCCCAGCACCACTAAATAAATAAAGATTTCCTTAAAGATGAAAAATCAGAGATGATAAAAAGCACCCTTCTGTGTTGGAAGTGTTCATTACAAAATAATTTTTAAAATGTTTAGAAGTCGTTCTCAAGCCACGCACGGTGGTGCATACCTATAATCCCAGCAGCTCAAGAGGCTGAGGCAAGAGGATCACAAGTTCAAAGCCAGTAAATTCCTAGGCAACTTAGTAAGACCCTGTCTCAAAATTTAAAACTAATAATAATAAAAAGAACTGGGGATGTGGCTCAATGGTTAAGTGTTCCTGGGTTCAATACCTAGTACAACCTATCCCCAGAAAAGAATAAAAAAAAGAACTATTATTATTAGGTGGATCCAGTCTTAGTTGCTGATATTCTATGCCATTTTTAACCTTCTAGAAAACACCAACAGCATTTGTTTTAACGTAAAAAACTGTGAGTTGCTTTTATTTTTCTGGTTTTTTTTGAGAGATAGAGAAAAAGAATCATTTTTATTTATTTTTCTACCTGGTCTTTGCCCTCCTACACTTAGCTGTGTATGTGTATGTCCTGGGGTTTGAACCTGGGCCCTTGCAGTTGTCAGGCAAGCACTCCAACCGCTGTGAGTTGCTTTTAAATGGATTCACAAACAGAACCAAGCAGTACCCAAAGCTTCTAACAAAATGGGTTCAGACGTATGAGGTATGGGGCTGGAGCAGTGGCTCAGCGGTTGCAGCACTTGCCCGGCATGCGCTAGGATGGGAGTTCAAACCCCAGCACCACATACACAATGGAGTCCCAGAGCAACAAAAGCCACATGAAAAACTAAAGAAAATTGATTCTCTGTTTCTCACTGTCCCTCTTTCTTAAAAAAAAAAGTATGCGAAATAGGGCCTTCGCACTGAGACAGACCAGGACAGGTTTGTGGTTTGCTCTCGCATAGCCGCTGCCCCAGGCCTCCGAGTGGCCACTCCTCCACAGAGGTAAGGCAGCCGCTCCTGCATCCTCTGATTTGCTCCTTGGGAGTACTGGGCCCTCAGGGCTAAAGAGCATTTTAAATGTGGAATGCACTCTTCCTTAGCTCCAACATGCATGCTTTTTCCTAGGCTATGTAGACTTAACTGATGCTTGATTAATTTCTCCATTTTCTGATGATGAATGCGTTTTTTTCACATGAACAAATTTATTGAGGCAAAACTACTTTAAAAGTTGGTGGGGGGGCTGGAGCGGTGGCTCAGCGGTTTCGGCGCTTGCCTGGCAAGCACGAGGCCCCGGGTTCAAACCCCAGCAACACATACGCAACTAAGTGTTGGAGCAACGCAGGCCATGTGAAAAACTAAATAAAGTTGTTTCTCTCTTTCTCTGTCTCTCTCACTGTCCCTCTCTCTTTATAAAAAAAATGTTTAAAAAAAAAGTTGGTGGGGGGCTGGCTGATGGATTGTATCTGCATGGTCTGGGCTTTTTTTTTAATTTAAATTCGTTAAATATGGTCTTACAATTAGGAGGGAGGCATCATCAAACAAACAATCAAGAACAAAAGTATAATGACAGAACAAGCCAAGCCTGGTGCCATTCCGTGGTTCCCCCTCTTGAGTTCCCCATGGTTCCTTGTTTCCCCCTACTCAAACCCCAAGTTAATTGGACTTCTCATGGAAGTCAGAGGTCCGCCTCTCATTAGATTCCCCCGTGATGAATGCATTTTAACACATATTATCATATTATTCCTCAAATTAAATCATTCTGATGCAGTGACTTGGCTTGTTTGTTCATGAGGACACTTTAGAAAGAGAAACTGATTTGTGAAACTTTTGACCTGGTGATATTGCACAGTTAGGTTCTCAGAACCAAATTGCCCCTGCACATGCAGTCTGTGGTGCCTGCTGCAACAGAGAGAGCCCTTTAGGTCAGGAGCTCTATGTAGTAACAAACAGCTTTGAACTTGACATCCCCTGCCAGCCACCAGACCACAGACACACATTCAGGCACCAGCCTTCACTGGCGGGTGGTTACCAGCTATATTCAGACTGCCTTTGGAGCTCCCCAGAAGAGAACCCATCGTTCAACTCTTAAAATTCTTTGTGGAAAGCACCAAATTCCAAATAGGAACTTTTTTCAAAAGATCCTACCAGTATTTCTGAACACTATCAAGGTTATCAGAAGCAAGGAACATCTGAGAAACTGCCCTGGTCCAAAGGAACCCAAGGAGATACGATGACCAAAAGCCATGCGACATCTTGGTTAGGATCCTGGACAGAGAAAGAACATTGAGAGTTGAAAACCAAGGTCCATGCAAATTCTCCACTTGGAAGTTTATAGCATCTTTATTCATGATTGTCAAAATGTGGAGGCAAGTGTGCTGTTCATTACATGAGTAGATGCTATGGTCGCCACAAGATGGAATATTACCCAGCCAAGAAAAGGTGGAGAACTTTAAATGCAGATTGCTAAGTCAAAGAAGCCACTCCTAAAAGCGTGCACATTGCACCATTCCAACTGTAACA
>PVKS010013472.1:0-50691 GCA_004027875.1 Aplodontia rufa | reverse complement strand
TGGGCCGTCCTCCGAGGGGCCAAGTTAGGACGGGGATGGGGCGAGGAGTTGCTCCCCACTGCACTCCAGAGTGAGGAACGGGCAGAACGACCCAGACTGGGCCGTCCTCCGAGGGGCTGAGTTAGGAAGGGTTGGGGAGCCGGGAACAAGGGGGCGAACGCTGGCGGCTGGAACACGGGACCTGCATCTTCTACTGCTGCTGGTCTCTCTGACGTCTCTGCTGATCTCTCCGGTTCTATGCGTCTTCTCTGCTTTTCTCTGGCTGCTTGCTTGCTCTCTTCCTTCAGGACACGGCTGCTTGCTTGCTTTTCTCTGGCTACTGCTTCTCCTTTGGCTACTGCTTCTTCTTTGGCTGCTTTTTTTTACCTGACTAGTCGCTACTCTATTTATCCATTAGAGCAACCAATAGGGTACAGTGCAAACACCTTTCTCCAATTGTAACAAATGAGTGGCCGAATAGCTTAGTCATGCGGTCAGGCAATTACAGGCCAGCTGGACCCCTTAGAGTTGTTTACCACCAATTCTTCTACAAGCCAGCTGGGCCTCATGTTCCCAACAGGGATGGGCTTTTGGAGACTGGCTGGTGGATCCATCAGTCATCGGGTGTTTGTAAGATACCATTGGAACTTGTCTGCCAGGATCTTGATTGGTTGTTCTTTTCACGGGCAAGCTGCCTGATGCCCTGTCCTCAAGACACCATTGACCTAACATCCCGACCTTTTTGGTGATATAAGGCGTTGATTTCCATCTGACTACTTCCTGCTGTTTATGTGGCATTGTGGGGAGGGGAAGGTTTCCATGTTGGCTGGATGGGGAGATGGCTGTAAGGGTGCAAAAGCCTTTGGTTGTATGTTACTTCAGTGACCTTGCTTATACGGCTTCAGGCAAACCTGAGGAGACAGGGAGCAGTCATTAGAAGGAGTCTTATCACTAATATGGGAGTAAGGATAGGGATCAGACAGGTGACAAGAGTGGAGTTTAGTCTTCCTGGACAAGGGTCATCTGATTGAAGCTGCCTAAGTTTCTCAGACCTCTGAGAGTTTCGATGTTTTTCTTGACTAGCCTGGTTTCATTGATATAATAACAGCATTCCTTTTTCAGGAATAAACATGTTCCCCTTTTGTCCACTGTCAGGAGATGTAGTGCTCCTCAGTTTTTAGTGAAACTTGGGTGACACATGTTATTTGTCTTTGTACGGAAGCTAGGGAGACAGCAGATGCCTCAACTGCCTCCTGGAGTTGCTGTTCTAGTTTCTGGGTGGCAGTGACTGCATAACCAAGTCCTCCTGCCCTAACCTGGAAGCCACAAGTGAGGAGGCTAGGGAGAGCCCGACCATCATTGGTAGAAAGATGGCCTGTTTCATCTTAGGGAGGGGATTCTGAGCAAACCATATTAGGGTTTGTCACCTCTAAAGGTGACATTTAGAAAAAAAACAAAAGCCATTGCCTTTGTTGGTAAATGTCCATGTAGGACTGAGCTTTGGTTATACTCTCCTGCCAGATGTTTAAGACCAACTTAATCAAAATTCGTCTTGTTCCTATCCATTGCTAAGTCAGTTGAGATTTTCAGGGTCATTTTTGAGGAACTTATGAAAAGCCTTTTGGATCTTTTACCAGGTATGGCATCTGCCAGGATAGATCAGGATCATGCTGACCACATGAGGCTTTGCTTAGAAGCATCAGGGACACTTCCCATGAATGATCTTTGCAGAATATCCATTGGTTGGCTTTCTGTTCTCTAGGGTCACCTGATCCCCCTGATTGGGAGGTCATGTTACCCAGAGTTGTCAAGTCTGTAGAGAAGTTCCATTGTCCCCTGAGTTGTGGCCAAACAGGGCAAGGGCCAAAATATTGACGATTTTCTTTAACCCTTTAACTATCTTAACTTTGGTAGTCTGGTTTTGGTATTAAACATCTAGTAGGCCAGTTTCACCAGTCTTACAGTACAAATATTATGTTACAGCTTTATAGTTACCTCTTTTATTTAATAAGTAGAAGTCAGCGTTAGATCTTGTCTGTCCTGTAGGTGATGGCATGTCTTAATTCAGGTTTTTACTGTTAGAAGTAGTACTTCTGCAAAATACTAATAAGCAACAGTTTTAAAGATTTGTAAGGAAAATACAACAAGGAATTAGCAAGAATAAATAAAGTTAATTCTACTTTGGAACCATAAGGTGAGAGGCTGTCTTAGCTCAGGTGAGGTAGAGCTCTTGACAAATAAAGTGTTTTATTTTTGAAACTGACTTTTTTGTCTCTTAAAAGTATTTTATAACGTTTTCATGTATTATTTCTGGAGTCTATCTGAATATACATTAGGAAACAATGTTAATGATCAGAAAAACAGTCAAAGCAAGCAGATGTGTCAGGCTTTTAAATGGCAGTGTGGCCCTTTTTATGTCAGGCATTATATATATATATATATATATATATATATATATATATATATGCACTTATTGGTTATTTTGCCTGAAAACCTATATAAACTTTCATCTTATAAACTTTTATATAGAATTTGAACATTTTTTTGACCTTAAGAGAAATTTTAAACAACTTTAACTGATTTTGCCAATTATATTTAGCTTAATAATATGCAGACTTCTGAGATTTGCCCTCCATAAACCTTCTGCAATTTGCCTTCTGCAAATTGCCAGGAAAAATAGCATCAGTGATCAAAGACTGAGTTATAAATGCAGCCTATTAATGATAAAATCTCTATGCATTTAAAACAAATGCAAGTCAGGTTTAAAGTGAACAGTGTTTAAAAGACAGAGTTGGTTAACTTGTCTGCCTTAGTTAACTGTATGCCTTAAATTATATAACACATATAGAGGAAAGCTTGAAAGTTTAGTACTCAGATGTGTATGTATCTTTAGTCATATAGGTCTAGAATATCAACAATGATATCTTGAAATAACAGTAGCTTATTTAATCAGTACAAATTTTAGATTTAATACTTAACAGATATAAGAAATCATCTTGATAAGCATATCAATGTTTTAGGAAACCCTGTTGTTAAAGAATTAGAATTTGCCTTATCAGTATATCTTTCCCAGTTGCCAATTTTTTAGATTTCCCAATTGGTCTTAAGGTGAAATACTTTTTGTTTCACAGTGCTGATGTCTAAGCAGTTTTGTACTTTTGTACTCTTTATATACCTGTTACACCTGTTAGAATTTTATATCTGTTAGAATTACAACTGCTATAATTGTAATTCTTAACAATTTTGCTTTTAGTGAAGATCCTGAAACAAAACAACCTTAAATTTCTATTTATTAACTTATAGGACATATAATAGACCCAAATATGTATTGTCTGATAGAATCCAAGAAGCCAGGAGCAATTGAACTCATGGTTAGCAGAAGTAATGAATTGTCCTCTTAGCAAATATGCATAAATAAAGATCAATTCCATTTATGTTATCAGGCAAGTGTAGATAACCAGTACAACCTGTTTCTCTCCCGCTGAAGAAAAATCTTAGAAGCAATGAATGTTACACTTAACATTTAGAGAATCTTTATTCTATTGATTGATCACCTGGAAAAACATGTGGGTTAGGAATTTTAAAGACATCTTTATTGTAACATACAACAAATACATAGACAGACACAACATAGGTGTGCACATATACAGAAAAGCAACAGGAGACAGATTTTGGCAACATTTATATAAGAAAAGAGATGGGAAAAAAATGAAGGAAATAAAGAGAGGAGAGTTGAGTGGGCAGAGGGACCTCTTGCAGGGAGGAGAGGGAGGGGTGGTGGAAGATTCTGGAGGATTGGCCTGAAGGGAGGGGGGAGCTGATAGCCACTCCTGGGACTGTCCAGGGAGGGAAGTGCAAACCTTCACAAAAGAATGAAGCCCTCTTAAGCATTTCAAAAGGCTTGGAACCTGTAGCAACAAGTAATTTCCAGATCCCTTTTGTTTTCCTTCCTCCTTTCTAAAACTTAATGTAATACCAGGGTACAATGATTTGGATTTAAAAGTGACACTTTTTTTGTTGTTGTTGTTTGCACCCAGGCTTGGATTTAAAAGTTACACTTTTTTTTCCCTCTTCCAGCTTTCAGGCTGTAGGCCATCTTGTGTAGGTCCTGCATGGTTTGCTACATAAACTCGGAGTGCACGCACGTACAGGGGAGTGGGGGCTCTGAGCCCTGACAGCTCCTGGTTGAGCTCTGTGGGGCATCCAGTGGTGCTAGAGAGGGCAGCAGCACCAGCAGGGACCAGGCAAACTGGTGGGAGAGGTGTTGTGAAATTGCCTTTTTGGAAAAGAACTCATGTGGGGTAAAGGAGTGTGCCCATATGATAAGTTATGAAAAGAGAGGAAGAAGAGAGGACTGGTCTGAGGAAGGGGATGGGGAGGATGGAAGGGAGAGGAGGAAGATGGGGGGGCCGAGAGCACAAATCCCAAAAAAGCCTGAACTTATGGCATTTTTGATCATTTCCCTGTCCGGTGACAGTATTTGCCCAAAGTGAGGATTTAAAAGTCAAAAGTTCCTTCTGTAGGCGATAAGGAGTTTTGGGGTCCAAAGAGTACCTGGTGTTTCCCGTGACCTTCCAATTTACCTGGAGGATGAACAGGAACAAAAAGAGGCATCCCAAATTTTGACTGTGTTCACCCAAATGGAGGATGGCGGCACACCATGGACTGGGACTTCTCCTCAGCCCAGTAGTACCTAAAACTGAAATGGCAGGGGTCTGGCGTGTGCACATGACTTATAGGCAGATCTCTTCAATTGAAGGTGCAACCAGAAAGTTAAGGGAAATGCAAGAAACTTACCCCACTTCTGTCAGTCCGGATGAGGGGAAAGGATGGTGAAGAATGTTCCTGGTCCATATGTAGAAGAGGGTGGACCTCAGCTCTGGTGTGGGGAGGTCCAAAACCCACTCGGGTCTTGGCACCAGATGTAAAAAAAAAAAAAAAAAAAAATCAGAAACCACAGGTGTAAATTCAGGTGCTGGTATTGTTTATTGTGATCAGCGGCTCCTGGGCCAAATTCACCTGTGCCACCATAATGAAGGCAGGCAGGGGAAATGGTGTGCAGGGAAAATGGCACTGGACGTTGGCTGGACAGCTGCTTTATAGTCTGGGGAAAGGAAGGAAGTTGATGGGGATGGCCTCTCGGAGGTTGGCTGGTGGATCCATCAATCATTGGGTGTTTTCGGAGGTTGGCTGGTGGATCCATCAATCATTGGGTGTTTTCGGAGGTTGGCTGGTGGATCCATCTATCATTGGGTGTTTTCGAGATGCCATTGGTGCTTTTTTGTCAGTGTCTTGATTGGTTGTTCTTTTCATGGGCAAGCTGCCTGATGCCCTGCCCCCAGCCACTCACCACTGCTGGCTTCTACCTGATGCCCTGCTGCCCTGCCCCCCAGCTACATCAACCTAACATGTCTAAGGAGTTATGACACAAGCTTCCTAATTCGTTCTTGTCTGAGTACACTGGGTATGCTTTCTGTCTGGCGGTGAACTACAGTGAAATGTGTGGAATGTCTGTGCAGTTGGGTATTAGGAACTCAGACTTCTGTAGGTCTTGTTACATAGACATATTCTGCTAAGCAGCCAGCCATGGTAAGTAAAACTCAGGTGTACATCATCAGTTTTGATGTTTGTGTAAAGCAGTTTCACAGACCAGGAGTCATGGTCCCTTGCTCCAGGTGTTTATAACAAAATAATCACTCAATACCATAAAGAAAAGTCAAAACATCTACATTTTCAAGGGTTAGCCAAACCTAAGAGCAAGCAATCATACCTGCAGTATGAGTTCTTTCCTCACAGGTGGCATGGTAAATGTGTGTTTAGTTCCAAGTGTGTTTGCACACTCCTGTAATTCCAGCTACTCGTGAGGCTGAGGCAAGTACATCACAAGTTCAAGGTGAGCCTTGGCAACTTAGGGAGACCCTGTTTCAGAATTTTAAAAAAAGTGCAGAGGGCTGGAGATGTAGCTCAGTGATAAAGTGCTCCTGGATTCAATCCCTAGTACTGAAAAATCACTCTTTCCAAAATGGTGGTTCTTTTTATAATCTTATGATAGTATATGACAAATCCAGTGGCTTCACATTTTTGCAAAAAATGATAGCAGACTTAAAATTTTAGTAATTATAATTAGCATAGAGGGGGTTTCTCACTTGGTTTTACTTTTTTCTAATGACTGACATGGACATCTCTTCATGTGTTTTTGGCCATTGTGTCTTTTTGTTGGAGACTAAGCCCAACATGATGCCAGAGAAAAGAATTGGTGGTAAACAACTCTAAGAGGCCCAGCTGGCTTGTAATTAGTAAACTGCCTGACCGCATGACTAAGCTATTTGGCTGCTCATTTGTTACAATTGGTTGAATGTGTTTGCACTGTATCCCTATTGGTTGTTGTAACAGATATATACTGGGTGTACGGAGAGAGAGATATGTAGATGACTCTAATAGATGACACTGGTGAGAAGAGAGCTTCTCATGCAGGCGACAGAAACGAGACAGTAGTAGCCACTAGTCAGAGAAGCAGCAGCAGAGGCAGAAGAAGAAAACTTAACACGCAGGCAGTAAGAGAGGAAGAAAAGCCTCAGCAGTAGAAATAGGGACTCTAGTGCGGCAGTAGAAACAGGGACTCTAAAGAGAGAAAATGTGAATAGCCTTGACTCTAAATGTAATGTTTTAACACCTTGCCTCTAAAAGAGAGAAGGCAGAAGGGCTTGGAGGCCTTTAGCCGCGGTAAAGGGAGACATGAAGCGCTTGGAGAACTCAGGGCCGGTGGGTCTACTTCATTCTCAACCACCGAATGAGAGCCGTCCGGTTCCTGCCGGCTGGAACTGGACATCTTTTTACTGTAAAATATCTGTTCAGATCCTGTTTTTATAATTGTCTTACTGAATTGTCAGAATTCTTTATATATCCTAGATACAGGTGCTTTGTCAGATATCTGTTCCAAAGCATGTTCTGTTTTGCTTTTATCTTTCTTATAGAACTTTAGAAAAACAAAAGTTTTTAGGTTGCATAAATTCAGTGAATTGATTTTTTTCCTTATATGATTCATGTATTTTGTGTCCTAAGAAATCTTTATCTGTCCTAAAGTTGTAAAGTTTTTAGTCTTTACATTTCTTTTAGAGATTTTATAATTTTATCTAATATTCTTAGGTATGTGGTCTATTTCAAGTTAATTTCAGTTCCAAGTGTCCATGTTCATTTTTTTTTTTCCTCACATTGGTATTCAGTTGATTCAGCACCATTTGTTAAAAGGCTTCCAGTGAATTGTCTTGGAATCTTTTTTTTTTTAATCAGTTGACCATATTTGTTTGTGTCTGTTTCTTAAATCTACTTAGTTGAACTCTTTGTCTTTAAATGTGTACAAATCTGGAAATCATGTAGTATGTCTTTCAACTTTGGTCTTTTTTTCCAAAATTGCTTTACCTACTTCAATAGTTTAGATGCTGAATGCCCTCCAATGGCCTGGGTGTTAAAGAGTTGGTTCTCTGGTTCACAGGGTTGGTGCTAGTGAGAGGTAGTGGAACTTTTGAGAGGTGGGGCTTGGTAGAGGAAGTCCTTAGGTTGTTAGGGACATGTCTTTGAATAGGTTTGTGGAACCCTTGCCACTCTCTTCTGTTTTTGACTTCCTGGCCAGGAAGGGAGCACTTTTGCTATATTACATGCTCCCATCATGATATACTGCTTTGTCAGAGACCCAGAAGCAATGGGGCCAATAGATTATGGATTTGAACTTACTAAACTGTGAGTTAAAAATAAGCTTGTTTATAATTTATCTGTTATTTTGTTATCTTGATGGAATCAGACTGAAACAGCTAGTTTAGACCTTTTACTTTTCTATATATTAGTATTACTTTGTTAATTTCCATTTAAAAATGTCTGTATATATTTGGAGAGAATTGTCACTTTTTAAAAATGCTTTTATTATATTTACGCATTACAGTTGGGTTTATTTTGACATAATCATGCATGCATGGAGTTCAGTTTGCTCCATTTCAGATTCCAGTGCCTCTGTTTTTTCTTTCCTCCTCCCTTCTTCTACTCTCCTTCCTTCCTTCCTTCATTTATCTTTAGTTGGTGCTTTATACATAAAGGCGGAATTCACTGTGGTTTATTTACGCATTAACATAGTATAATTTTGTCAAATTCATTGCACATTTCCTCCCCTTTCCAGTCTGTTCATGCATCCCCTCAGTTTCCATCTTCTACTCCTCCACTGATCCTCCATCTGTCCTTATTGTATCTGACTCCTTTTTTCCTTTTGTTCTAGCTTCCACATAGTAAAGAGAACATTTGACCCTTGATTTTCTGTCTGGCTTATTTCATGTAGCATAATGTTGTCCGGTTCCATCCATTTATCAGAAAATGTCATAATTCCTTTTTTCTTTATGGCAAGTAAAACTCCATTGTGCATTTTCTTAATCCATTTATCTATTGACATGCACTTGGGTTGGTTTCTTAACTTGGCTATTGTGAATTGCACTGCTGTTTTATTGATGTGGCTGTGTCAGTATACTATCCTGATTTTAGTTCTTTTGGATAAATACTGAAGAGTGAGATAGTTGGGTCATATGAGTGGTTCTATTTCTCGTTTTTTTGAGGAATCTCCATATTGTTTTCCAGAGTGGTTGTACTAATTTGCAGTCCCACCAACAATGTATAAATGTACTTTCCCCCAGCATTCTCATCAGCATTTATTATTATTTGTTTTTCTTGATAATTGCCATTCCGACTGGAGTGAGATGGAATCTCTTTGGAGTTTCAATTTGCTATTCCCTGCTTGTTAAGATATTGAATATTTTTTTATATATTTATTGGCCATTTGTATTTCTTTTTTGGGGAAATGTCTGTTTAGATTTGTCTAGATGTTCTATTTGCCCATTTATTGATTGGGCTATTTTTTCTTTAGTGTTAAACTTTCTAAGTTCTTTATATATTCTGAATATTAATCCCCTGCCAGAGGAGTAGTAGGAAAAGATTTTCTCTCCTTTGGTAGGCTCTCTCCTCATGCCCTTAATTATTGTCCTTGCTGTGTAGAATTCTTTTAATTTGATACAGTACCACTTATTGTATCAAATTGGTTTTATTTCTTGAGATTTAAGACTCTTGTTAAGGAAGTCAGTCCCAGCATCAATATGTTGGAGTGTTGACCCTATGTTTTCTTGTAGCAGTTGCAGAGTTTCTGCTCTAATTCCTAGGTCTTTCATCCACTTTGAGTTGACTTTTATGTACAGTAAGAGATCAAGATATAGTTTCATTCTTCTACATATGGATAACCAGGTTTTCCCAGCACCATTTGTTATAAAGACTGTCTTTTCATATTGATAGATATCACCTTTGTCAAGTATCAGATGACCATAACCATGTGGGTTTGTCTGTCTTTTATTCTATTCCATTGATCATTATATCATTTTTTATGCCCATACCATGTTCTTTTTGTTAATATAGCTCTGAGTATAGTTTCAGATTAGATATGGCAATGCTTCCAGAATCATTCTTCTTGCTCAAAATTGCTTTGGCTGTTCTGGGTCTTTTATTCTTCCAAATGAATTTTAGGACTTTTTTCTAGTTCTGTGAAGAAAGTTATTGGTATTTTCATGGGGATTACATTGAATCTGTTGAATGCTTTCGGTAACATTGTCATTTTGACTATATTAATTTTCCCCCAGTGATAATATCTTGTATAGCTGTAGTGTAAATCACCATATCCAAGAAGTCAGCATTGATAACAACCCATCATCTTATTTACGTTTCACCAATTTTATATGTACTCACTTGTATATGTGTATGGTTATATGTAAACCAAGTTGTATGCAACTTTATCAAATGTGTGACCATTTTCTCAGTCAAGATATAGAGCAATGCCATCACAAGGATCCTTTTTGCTACACTTTAGAGCCACAGATTTCTCCCTCCTTTACCCTTGCTATATATAGCCTTTTGCAACTACTAATTTGTTGTCCATCTCTATAATTTTGGTGTTTCAAGAGTGTTATCTAAATAGAATTGTGCAGTATGTAATCTTATGGGATTGGATTTTTACTTGACATAATTCCTTTGAGATTCATATAGCTCATTGTATATATCAATAGTTCGTTCCTTTTTATTACAGAGTAATCATTTCATAATATGGGTGTACAACTAGTTTAACCATTTACCTTTTCAAAGACTGGATTGCTTCTAGTTTTTGGCTATTTTATAATAAAGGTGCAATGAGCATTCAGGTAGTAGTTTTTGTAAGAACATAAGTTTTTATTTCTCAGATATTGCTCAAGAGTGCAATTATTGTATTATATTATAAGCACATGTTTAGTTTTATAAGAAAGTTACATATTTTCCCCCAAGTGACTGTATCATTTTACTTATCCCTCAGGAATGTATGAATTATCCAGTTTCTTTGAATCCTTGCCAGCGTTTGAGGTTGTCATTGTTTTTATTTTAGCCGTTCTGATAGGTGTGTACTGTGTTTCATTTTAATTTGAACTTTCCTATTGATTACTGGTGCTGAACTTGTTTTCATGGGCTTATCTGCCTTCTTTGTGTCTTTGGTAACTGCATGTGTTTTCCACTTTCTAACTGGATTCCTTGTTTGTTTTTACTGTTGAGTTTCCATAATTAATTATACATTCTTAGTACAATTTCTTTGTTAGATGTTTGCAAATATTTTCTCCTTCCTTGTAACTTAATGCTATTATTTTTAAAATGACATTTCAATTGTTTAATCATAGTATATGTATATGCAATGATCTGTATATAGTATATACAATATATCCATATGTACTGATCTTGTATCCTGTGACTTTGCCTAATGCACATATTACTTATAGTAGCTTTTTTTTTCTTTCCAAATTCCTTAAGATTCTCTACATATCTTCTGGAAATCAAGACATTTCATTTCTGTAGATGCTATTTTTCTGATTATAGCACTGTGTGTGTGTGTGTGTATGTGTGTGTGGGGGGGTTTGTTTTGCTTTTTGTCTTCTCGGTTTATTGCATTATATAGGGTATCTCATACCAGAGTGAATTGAGTTACTGGGTGTAGATATATTTACCTTTTCACAGTCTTCGGAAGGAAACATTCAGTCTGTTTTCATATTAGTTGGGGTTTTTCATACTTACCCTTTATTAATTCAAGGAAATTCTCTTCTCATAATTGGTCAAATTTTTTATTTTAAATTGATATTGGATTTTTGTCAGAAATTTTCCATGTTTATTTGTACTTTTATGTTTTTTACTCTATTATTTTTTGTTTGATAGAAAATTATACTGATTTCTTTTCCAGTGTTGTGTCAAAATTGTTCTTGTGCTGTAAATACCAGTTGGTTATAATGTATTATTTTTTATATATTGTTAATATTTACTTGTTTTTAATATCTCTGAAATATTTGCTCACAAGTTATATGCCAGTTTAATATATTTCTTATTTAATGAGATATTTCTTTTTTCCCAATTTTTATGGAAGAAGGGCCAAATTGGAGGACCAAGTGTATTTACTACTTGGGTCGTCTTTTTATTTATTGTATGTACTTCCTGGATTACTCTAATTGTTAGAACTTGCATATGTAAAATATAACAGTTCTTTATAACATAAATATTTACATCAAAAGTGTGCTATCTGATGAATGAAATACTGGGCACAAAAGAGAAATTGTTCAATTTTAACAAATTACCAACATGATGTTTAGCCTTTACCTAAACTGATAGCTAAGAGAGAACTTAGGGAAACATATGTTCATAATTATGGTTTTCTTGGCATTGGGATTATTTGAGACTGAAATTAATGAATTTATGAAAATTAAGACCTTTTTGAGCCCTAATTTCTTCATAAAACCTTATATCTACTTTAGCAGAAATCAAAATGTAATTTCATTTAGATGCTGCTGCCTGTTTGGTGTCTTCACTCTTCTGTGGAGGCTGGAGCTAGTCCCAGGCGTGTGTGAAAGGTGGTCAACTCTCATGTATTAGACCCAGCAAAGGCATAGTAAAACATAATCTAGGGCATTCATTGTATTGGGATGGAGGTAGGAGGGGACAGAGGGGGAGGGATAAGGATGGAAGATCAGGGTGGGATCTAGGGGGTAAATCTAATTGAGGAATATATACATATCATATTGTTTCTCTGGATGCATTTTTGATTGTATAGTAACTAAATTTATTAAAAAATAAATATATATATAAAAATGTCTGTTAATGGAAAAACCCAGAAACAAACAAAAAGATTAAATTGATGTTTTTTCATATGATATTCCAGCAGTTAAATTTTGTTGACTGTTCTATTATAGGGATAAAAACAATATTTCTGTTTAGTTCTTTGACTCTTTCCAGCCCTTGTCAGGTTTGTTATTGCTTTGTTGCTAAAGAAGTAGTGAAGTGTAATAGAAAGAGTACTAGAAGTTGAGTGAATAGACTTGAAATGTCTTTATTATATCACTGATGTGACTTTTGCATGTCAGTTTACTTGTCTACTTACATTTTTATTTAAAATTGAAATAGATGATGATGGAAAAGAATGTTATATTAATATGGTCTATCTTGTATTTCAGTCTGAAAACTTGGAGAATGCAGTAATCATACCAGATATCAAACTACACAGCAATCCTTCTGCTTTCAATATTTACTGTAATGTACGCCATTGTGTTCTGGAATGGCAAAAAAAGGAAACATCATTGGCAGCTGCATCCAAGAACTCTGTGCAGAGTGGAGAATCAGATAGTGATGAAGAGGAGGAATCCAAAGAGCCCCCTATCAAGCTTCCAAAGGTAAGCCACTGAATTCTATTTAGATGCATTACCTGCAGGACCTCTGACAATAATACATACATATGTATTACTAAAGGACTCTGCTTTCTATAAAAAACTGTGATATAAAAATAACCTGACTTATGGATAAAGATAGATTTGAGGTAGACCAGGAAAACTGCAGTTTTCTAACTAGAGCTCTAAGAAAGTTAATAGTTGGTAACATAGCACAAGTACTTGGAAAGCCTAAGTAGGGAGATCAGTAGGTTGGCGGCTGATATAGGGGCTGTTATAAATTTATAAAAGCAGTAGAGTAGAAATGCTGGCATGGAGGCAGTGAGCCATGGCAGGTGGAAGTCAAGCTCTGAGCTGGCCGCCTGCCAGTAAGTTGGACACAAGAAGAAGCACAAACTGCTGTAAGCCAAGAGCCGTAGAAAGATGAGCATGTGCCCCACCAGGGAGTGATCCCTAGGTTCAGGTATATATTTTATTTTTTTCCTGGCTGGCAGCAGCTGAACTGAAAGTTTTTTCCTCTTCAGCCTAAGCTTACAATTGTACTCTTGCTATTCTGGCTCCTCTTGCCTAGGAAAAACAATCAACCTCTAAAGTATACCACTCCCTATGGCTAGACACGCATAAAGTAATTGGTGTTGCAGAAACATGTATTTCAGTAGAACAAATTATTCTTCATGAATTCTGCTCTGTTTAAGTATTGGTATATTTTAAGACATTTTATTTCAACATATATATGTAATTAATATATATAGCAAAGAATAGATGCAAATATAAGCATTTTAAGTGGTAGATTTATGTGACTCATACATATTGCTGTTTTCTAAATGTAGACATTTTAAAGTGATTCCTGTATCATAAATGTTCATATATTGCCTTTTTATGAAATCAGTATCTTAAAACTATGTCTTGAAAACTTTATTTTTTGATATACCTGTATAAATGAGGTATCATAAATTTTACTGTTTGGAAAAAGCAGCACACATGGAATCTAAGTTTCTGGTCTGATTTCTCTATTTCATGGTAATATACCATTGTCCTTAATCATACCGTTTAATTCTTCTCACCTGACTTTCAGCAAATGACTTGCTTTCTTTTTCATAGGGTAGTAGGATTTTGTGTATTTCTTTGACTTCTTAATAAGCCATCTTAAAATATCCATATTTTCTCCTGTTTCAAGATCCTTCACCTTTCCTTTTTGTTAGTCTCTAGTATACTAGCTTCTTTCTTTCTTTCTTTCTTTTAAGAAAGAGGGAAATTGAGAGAGAGAGAAAGAGAATCAGTTTTATTTAGTTTTTCATGTGGTTTTCATTGCTCTGACACTTCGTTTGCGTACATGGTTCTGGGGTTCAAACCCATGTTCTTGTGCATGCCAAGTGAGTGCTATAACCACCAAGCCACTGCTCCAGCACTAGATTCTTTCTTTAATCCTTCTAACCCTCTCCAATTAGAGATCATGGTCTCTAATTATAATTTCTTGTGCTTATTTAGGAGAGGTTTAGAAAAAAAATAAGTTAGGATGTAAGACTGCAGGACTTATGTGGTATATTTATGATTTATGTTAAGAATATGATTCTGGGGGCTGGAGCAGTGGCCCAGCGGTTGCTGCGCTTGCCCAGCATGCGCAGGTACATGGGTTCAAACCCCAGCACCCATGCATACAACTAAGTGTCAGAGCAACGAAAGCATGTGAAAAACTCAATAAAAAATTTATTCTCTCTCTTGTTCTCTTTCTCTCTCACTGTTGTTCTCTCTTTAAAAAAATTGCTTCATTCTCACTGTCCCCTCTTTCTTAAAAAAAAAAAAAGAATATGATTCTTTGGGTGGGCAAGTTACACTATAGTGTGGTAAATCACAGTGCTGAAGTTTGGTATTGGGTGGGGGAAAGTGCAGAGAAATCTTTCACACAGGAATACAGATGCTGAATAAAAAACTGTGGTACAGATTAAAATATACTATACGAGGGGCTGGAGCGGTGGCTCGGCGGTTGCTGTGCTTGCCTGGCATGCGCAGGTACACAGGTTCAAACCCCAGCACCCACGTACACAACTAAGTGTTGGAGCAATGAAGGCCATGTGAAAAAATAAAAATTGATTCTCTCTGTCTCTCTCTCTCTCTCACTGTCCTTCTCTCTTTATATATATATATATATATATATATATATATATAAAGTATGATTAACAACAACTGATTATTAGTTTTAAAGTATTAGAATAAATGAATATTAAAGAAATAAATCATCAGACATTCTTAACATTTTTTCAGCATGATTAAAAGAGCTAGAAAGATGTCTTTGAAAGAAAATTAAAAGCCCAAGTGGTTAGTACTGAGTTTTTCAACATGTACTGACCTGTCTGAAAACAGGGTGAATTGCTTAGGAACATATGTTATGGAGTCCAACGGCTTAGGTTCAGACACTTCATTAGAGTACTAGTTATGTGATGCTAGGAAAATTATGTGACATATCTGTGCCTCAGCTTTGTCATTTATAAAGTAAGGCTATCATCTACTCATAGGGTTGTTGTAAAGATTATGTGGGTTAATGTATGTTGAGTGCTTGGGAGAATAAGTACTTGGCATATAGTAAGTCCTAGTTAGAAATGATTTTCAGTCACTTCCCAGTGAACCCTGCAATTTACTTAATAGTTACTATCCAAGGAAATTAAATGTTATGGTTTAGATAAAAAGTGTCCCCCAAAAAGCTCTGTGAGACCATCCAGGAGGGCTAAAGTGAGATGATCAGGTTATGAGAGTCTTAATTCGGTGGGTTGATCCCCTGATGGGATTAGATGGTAGCTATAGGCTGGTAGGATGTGGTTGGAGGAGGTGGGTCCTTGGGGACGTGCCTTTGGGGTATGTATGTATTTGGTATCTGGCATGGAGTTTCTGTCTCTGCTTCCTGGAACCACATATTGAGCTGCTTCTCTCTGCCACACTCTTCCACCCTGATGTTCAGCCTCACTTTGAGCCTCAAGGAATGGAGCCTGCTGTCTGTGGACTAAGCCCTCTGAAACTGTAAGCCCGTAAATAAATTTTTCCTCCTAAAATTGTTCTTGTTAGGTCCTTGGGTCACAGCAATGAAAAAGCCTGACTAAAACATTAGGCTTCTAGAGAATCAATGTGATCATGTAAGTGAGATCTGAAGAGAGAAGCGAGCTCCTCCATGCAGTGGCAGAATGCTGCTGGGTGGGGGCTTAGGTATGAAGTGAAACTTTCAGATGGCATTTTTTTTTTTTTTTTTAGCAGCGCTTTGTATCACTTGAGGAATTGACACAAAGCAAGTGAGGAGACTTTATGGTTTGAAATAATAGGAATTTGAGGACTGGTAAGAAATAAGAAATATTGGCATTTTTCTTTTCTTTTTGACCATTTCTGTTCTTTGTCCCAAATGCTACTTTATCTCTGTTTCTTCCTCTTCTGTTCCTTTCTTGTTTTCCCTCACCTGAGATTTTTCTGTCCCCTACTCCTTTTTTGCACAGATGGTGTAGCAGGTTTTACTTGTTGTTGAAGTGACATTGAAATATAATTTTATTTTCTGCTTTCTTTTAAAAGTTGGTTAAACTGGATTTGTCTGTTATTAGACCTTGATATCACCTCTTTTTGCTGTTTTTGTGTTTTGAGTCAGTAATCATTGATATTCTAAAAAGTTTTCTTATATTTGCCTTGTTGTTTCTGTATTGTTTAAACTTAAACTGTCACTGATAAATCAGGTCCTCCAAAGCTTTCCAATTTTATAGCTGTATATTTTCTGGTAATAATAGTTAGGAGTCATACTTCCCATGTGAACAGATTTGAAGGTAGTCCTACTACATATTTTTTTTAGAAGATGTAGACTTATGTATGCCTATTTATTTAGTTCTTTATTTGAAGATATACATTTTTAAAAATCTTCATTTATTTTTAATTCAGTGCTGAGGATCAAACCTAGTGCCTTACACATGCTAGGCAAGCTACATGACACTGAGCTACAACTCCAGCTCCTGAAGTTCTCACTTCAGTAATTTGTGTGTGTGTGTGTGTGTGTGTGTGTGTGTGTTTACAGCCAGCATTGTATTGGGCCTTGAGAACGGATAAAACACAATCCCTTCTCTCAGGAAAGCACTGCCTAGTAGGTATAATAAGCACATCAATCAATTACTGTCCTCTGGTGCCTTAATGATTGATAGGTGTAGTGGAACAAACGGGAATGAGACGCAACACTGGTTAAGATAGGGTTGGAACAATTAGAAAAAGCAATATTGTGGTCTTTGAAGGGAAATGGATGGCAATGGAATAAATAAATCATGCTGAACGAAGTTAGCCAAACGCAGAGACTCAAGGGTCGAATGTTTTCCCTCACTTATGGAGGCTAGAACTAAACCCAGGCTTGGGTAAAAGGTTGTCAGACTCATGTATTAGATCCACCAAAGGCGTAGCAACACATAATCTAGGGGAACCATAGATAATGTGATAGGGTGGGGGGGGAGATGCAGTGGGGAGATATTAGGCGAGGGGGGAATGGAGGAGGGGAGAGGGAGGGAACATAGGAAAGGAATCAACATTGTAGCATATTCTTTACCCCCCTGAGAATACAAATAATATTTATGCAATCAAATAATTCTAGAAAATTCACAATCTAAGCATTTATATTGCTTGTGGGGTGAAATATAGAAAAAACGAGATGGGTGTGGGTGATGTGGAGGTAATTCTGGTCCAAGAACAAATGCATATTGTTACTTAATATGCATTTATGATAGTACAGTAACTCAACTAATTAATGAAAGCATTAAAAAAACCCTGATAGGGCTGGAAACAGAGAGCAGAAGCTGGATCAGACAGGACCTCCTGTGTCATGTGACCAATTCAGTTGTTTGCTTGTGACTAGAAAACATTGAAGATCTTAAGCAAAGGAGTCTGATTAGACTTACATTTCAGCATGGTTATGTGGATGCTAGCAGAGCATGTGCACTTGGCTGGAATGATGATGCAGTTTAATTGTTTATATTCTGATTTTGAGGTGGATGTGTCCACTGTACATTATGTGAGGCTGAAGCTTAAAGGACAGGTGCCAGCTAGAGATATTGATTTTAGAGTTATCTCTGTGTGGGCACAAGTAGAAACAAAATTCTAGAAGGTGGAAGTGTGTGGGATCAAGAGCATTTTTGAAAATAATGAATTAGCTTTGAAAAGTTGAAAGAATGCTTTTTCCTCAGTATGAAGATATGATGGTATTAGTTGTAGATAAATTTGTGTTAGAGGATAGGAACTTAGACATTTTACACTCACAAGAATTGGAATTCTTCCTCTCCTTCTCTCACCTTCTTCCTTCTTACTCCTCCTCTTTCTGATATTTTCACCCCTTCTTCTCCCCTCCAGATTCTATTTTTATGATTTGTAAATATTGTCTTTTTAAAATATTGTTTTATACAGACATCTTTAAGAGGCATACTGGGGTTAGCTGTGGCTCAGCATTTACGGTGCTTGCCTGGAATGTGCAAATCCACCAATTTGAACCCCAGCACCACGTACACAACAAAGTGTTGGAGCAAAGAAAGTCACATGAAAAACTAAATAAAGCTGATTCTCTCTTTCTCTCTCACTGTCCCTGTCTTGCTTTAAAAAAAAAATTTGAAGAGGCAGTATTTGTCACTCTACAGTGATATGTAAATCTACTTGTGTTTTAAGCTTTTTCAAATATATTCTATTAATATTAGAACTGATTCTAGGACTTTTTAATTATAGAACAAGGTGCAGTTTATAGTGGCAAAGAGTTAATTATTATTAATCTAAATATGACATACCTAAACTGATGTTCTTACTTATCAGTGAATAAAAGGTCACTTTCAGAAATACATGATTTGTGGAGAGCACAATAGAACCTTGAAAGGCTCATTACGGCATTTTTCTTTGGCCAAGTATGTTTTTATGCCACTTTTCCTAGCACTGATTTTGAATTGGCATTACTAGCTAGTTATTTGGTCTTTCTGTTCCTTCATCTTTTAAATGTAATAGAGAGATTTCGAAATTAATTATTCGAAGGCAACAATAAAGGCAAAATTCAATGAATGACCAAAGACTATTTTCTAAGAGAAGTGGAAAGCCATGTGTTAGGTGCTGAGTGATTATTTATTATTAGAAATATTAAAGCTTAGTATATCTTATTATAATACTTAACTTTTTAAAAAGTTACATATGTTTTGCTCATTATAAAGTCATTGTATAATCATTCTAGACAATTGGAAAAAGCAGAATACTTTGTATAAAGAGAACATGGAACTTATAAATAATTTCTGAAATCCCATTAACCCCTAAATACCCAATAGCAACATTTTATTTCCTTTGCCTTTTTTCTATGCATACATTAAAAATATATAATTTCTACCAAACATAATCATACTGCAGTTATTATGTTTTTGTTCCTTATATTCTTCCTTCCTAGTATTGAGGAAGGAAGAAGTATAGTTTGATTTCCGTGATTAAGATTGACTTAAAAATGTAAAGTCCAATTTAAAAATTTGTACTTTTAAAATAAATTACTCTCTCCTCAGCCAAACTGCTGCAGATAAGTACTTTAAAGAGCATGTTTGGCACCTCTGTTCAATAATTCAGCGCTAAATATTAATCTTTAATGACTGGAAAACTTGAGGTTGATTTATATATTGTTATATATCTAATACTTATCACTGTTGGTTTTCCCACTCATTGAACAATAAGCCTACAGTGAACCAAGGTATGGATGGTTAATGAGGATCCAGTGTTTAATCCAGACAGATGGAAAATTCTCTGCCATGTGCCTTATGCCTGAAGTTTTGTGGGTGTTTCTCACTGTCTCTCTGTTACTGCCTGAGGTGCCTATTTTCATGTCTTTGTTATTATACGTTAAATTTATCAGCGAGACAAATCATGAACCTGCATTGGTGAGCAGTCTTAACTCTTTCTGGCAAGTTTCAATAATTTCTCTATTACCATGGGAAATTTATACATACAAATGAGCCCTCACAAAAAAATGTAATCAATGAAGAATCCTCTTAGAATTATGAAAAGTTGGGGGCTGGAGCAGTGGCTTGGTGGTTATAGTGCTTGCCTGGTTTGTTCAACACGAGTTTGAACCCCAGCAGCACATACAAAATGAAGTACTGGAGCCATGAAAGCCACATGAAAAACTAAAAAAAAAATTGATTCTCTCTCTCACTGTCCCTTCTCTCTTAAAAACAAAACAAAACAAAAGAAAATGAAAACTCATGGTAGTAGAATCAGCAATCTTAAAGATTGAAACAATGTAGAGGTCTTACATTGGCTTGATAGTAGAGTCCCTTATTTTGTACTTTAGATGTGTTTCCTGAAAATTACAAAAGTAGGTGGAAATCTTAGTGTGTTCTCATTTTCTAGTCTATTCCAGGGAGAAAAAACTATATCGAGTGGAAAATTTTATCATTTAGGGTATTTAATCAATTAGGGTTCTATGCAGTTATGTGATTTTAATTGTAATCAAGACTGCTAGGATTTTAGGTAACATATCTAAAACAATTCTACTGGTTGTACTTCTATTCTTCAGAAATACAAATGATAATTAGAACTACAGTTGACTTATCTACTCTGTGTCTGCTCTGTGTCCAGAAAATATATATTTCTGAGTTGGAGTGCTTTTTAGCACACCAGTGATTAAGTAATTAAATTGATATTTATTTTGTGCCCACTATGTTCCAGACACTGAGCCAGGCATGGGAGATGCTCCTTGTCCACAAAGGGACCATAGGTTTTTTTTTTTGTTTTGTTTTGTTTTTAGTTTGGCATAGACTTACATATTGGAGGGAATTGTTGTTACATAATCATGCATGTATGGATATTAACATAGTGAGATAGTAAGTTAAGGTCGATCCTAGACCAGGATCTACCCCCTTTCATCCATTCCCCAAACTCACGTCTCCTCTTTAATCCCACTATACTATAGTTTGAAATGAACATATACATGTATAATAATTATTGACATTTCTGAGTTTCTCTGCCTGCCTTTGTATAGCTAGAATTCTAATGAGAGTTGAGTATTCCCTGTTGTAATGATAACCCCCCTTATCCCTTCCTCCTCTTCCTGCCTCCCTCCTTTCTACCCCCACCTTCTTAGGTATGGTTCACTCAGTTTATGTGGAACTTCAACTATGGTGAGTTTATTACTGAAACTCAGCTGACTATCATCCTGTTGTAGGTTTTACACTAGCTTCCTATGAGAGAAAACATTTGGCCCTTAAGTCTTTGAGTTTGGAATATTTCACTCAGCAAATTTTTTTCCATTTCCGCCCATTTGGCTGCAAAAGGCATGATATCATTCTAATAGCAGAGTAGAATTCCGTTATGTATATATACTGTAATTTATGAATCCATTCATCCAGCAAGGGGCATCCAGGTTGGTTCCATAGTTTAGCTATTATAAACTGAGCTGCTGTAAAACACTGATGTAACTGTGTCTGTGTAGTATGCTGATTCTAGCTCTTTTGGGAAAATACACAGGAGTGGGATAGCTGGGTCGTAAGGTAGTTCCATCCCTAGTTTTTTTGTTTTTGTTTTTTTTTTTTTTTTTTTTTTAATAGAGACCGACAGAGAGAGACAGAGAGAATTTTTATTTAGTTTTTCATGTGGCCTTTGTTGCTCCGAGACACTGTTGTGTACGTGGTACTGGGGTTTGAACTTGCATACTCACACATGCCAGGCAAGCGCCATGACTACAGAGCCAAAGCTCCAGCCCCCCATCTCCAGTTTTTTGACAAGTCTCCACACTGCTTTCCTGACTAGTTGTATAAGTTTGCAGTTCCAGCAACAGTGTGTTAGTGTTCCTTTCCCCCCACAACCCTTCCAGCATCTGTTATTGTTTGTATTCTTCATTTTTGCCACACTTAGTGGAGTGAGGTGGAACATCAGTGAAGTTTTGATTTGCAAATATCTCTGATTGCTAGTTATGTAGTACATTTTCTCATATATTTATTGACTTTGGATTTCTTCTGTTGAGAAGTTTCTGTTTAGTTCCCTGGTCTATTTACTGATTGGATTATTTGTGGGTTTGGTGTTGGATTATTTGTGGGTTTGGTGTTGGGTTTTTTGAGTTCTGTGAGTATTCTGGATATTAGTCCCCTGTTGGAGGCATAGCATGCAATGATTTTCTCCCATTCTCCAGTATCTCTGTTGATACTCTTGACAAAATCATTAGTTGAGCAGAAGTTTTTCAGTTTAATGGCATCCCACTCATTGATTCTTGACTTTAATCTTGAGCTTTGGGAGTCTTGTTGAGGAAGCAAGTGCCTACACCAATGTCATGGAGTGCTGATCCTATTTTTTCTTCTGGCAATTGTATAGATGCTGGTTTGATTCCTAATTCTTTGATCCATTTTGATTTGATTTTTATGCAGGGTGAGAGGATCTAGTTTCAGTTGTCTGCATATGGGTGTCCAGTTTGTCCAGCACCATTTGTGGAACAGGCTGTTTACCTCCACATTATATTTTTGTCCCCTTTGTCAAATATCAGATGGTTAAAGACTTGTGGATTTGTCTTCATAACTTCTATTCTGTTCCATTCGTCTCCTTATCTATTTTGATACCAATGCCATGCTGTTTTTGTTACTATAGCCCTATAATATAATTTTAGGACAGGTATTGTGAAAACTCCAGTTTCCTGTTTCTTGTTTAGTAATGCTTTGGCTATTCTGGGTTTCCTGTTAATCCAAATGAATTTGAGAATTGCCTTTTCTATATCCATGAACAATGTCATTGGTATCTTGACAGGGATTGCATTGGATCTGTACAGGGCTTTTGGCAGAATGGCCATTTTAATTTTATCGATTCTGCCTAACCAAGAACATGGAATGTATTTCCGTCTTCTCAGATCTTTCTTAATTTATTTTTTTAATATTTGATTGTTTTCTTTGTAGAGGTCCTTTATATCCTTCATTAGATTCATGGCCAAGTATTTTATTCTTTTTGAGATTATTGTGAATGGGACAGATTTCCGGATTTCTTCTTTGGCATAATTGCTGCTAGAATATAGGAAAGCTATTGATTTATTTATGAGTATTGATCTTGTAACCTGCCAGTTTGCTGAATTTATCCATAATCTCTAGTAGTCTTCTGATAGAGCTTTTTGGGTCTGCTATGTATAGGATCATGTCATCAGCAAATAGAGATAGCTTGACTTCTTCTTTTCCTATTTGAATTCCTTTGATTTCTTTCTCTTGTCTGATTTCTCTGGCTAGGGTTTTGAGGACTATTTCGAACAAGAGTGGTAGGAGTGGACAGCCTTCCTTTGTATCTGAATTTAGTGGGAATGGTTTCAGTTTTTCATTATGAAGTGTAATGTTGGCTATGGGTTTGTCATAAATGGCTCTTAAAAAATTTAAGTATCTTCCTTTGATCCCTATCTTCTCCAGAGTTTTGAGCATAAATGAGTGTTGAATTTTATCAAAGGACTTTTCTGTATCAATTGAGATGATCTTATGATTTTTGTCTTTAATTCTGTTTAAGTGGTAAAGCACATTTATTGATTTGTGTATATCGAATCAGCCTTGTGTTCCTGGAATGAAGCCCACTTGATTGTGATGTAGATCTTTTTGATGTGTTTTCAGATGCGATTTGCTAGAATTTTATTATGGATTTTTGCGTCTGTGTTCATCAGGGAAATTGGTCTGTAGTTTTCTTTTCTTGATTGTCTTTGTTGGGTTCTGAAATCGGTTACATTTGCTTCGCAAAAATTATTTGGGAGGATTCTATCCCTTTGAATTTCATGGAATAGCTTACTAAGGAGAGGTATTAATTCTTTTGTAAAGGTCTGGTAGAACTCTGCTGAGAATTTATCAGGTCCTGAGCTTTTCTTTTTTGGAAGACCTTTGATTGCTATTTCAATTTTGCTACCTGAAAATGGTTTATTTAGATATTCAATGTCCTCCTGTGTTAATTTGTCATATGACTAGGTATTTGTCCATATTTTCCAGATTATCATACCTGGAAGAGTACAGTTTCTCAAAATAATCCTCTGGATTTCGATTGAGTCAGTGGTGATGTCTCCATTTTTGTCTTTGATTTTGTTGATTTGCTTCACTTCATTCTTCCTTTTGGTGAGGTTGGCTAGGGGTCTTTTGATTTTATTTAGTTCATCAAAGTACCAGCTCTTTGTTTTGTTGATTCTTTGTATTTTGTTGTTGTTCTCAATTTCACTGATCTCAGCTCTGGTCTTCTGTTATTTCCTGCCATCTGTTGGATTTGGGATTGGATTCTTCCTCTTTTTGTAGGGGTTTGAGTTGGGGCATAAGTATATTAATTTGATCTCTTTTCTGATTTTTGATGAAGGCACTCAGTGCTATAAATTCACCTGTTAAGAATGCTTTCATACTGTCCCATAGATTTTGATATGTTGTGTTCCTTTTCATTCGTTTCTAAAAATTTCTTGATTTCTGTTCTTATTTCATCTTTGATCCATTCTTCATTTAAGAGGCTATTATTCAGTCTCCTAATATTTATGTACTTTCTATTGTTTTTCTTACTGTTAATTGCTAAGGTCATACCGTTGTGATTGGACAGGATAAATGGGATTGTATCAATTTTTTTGTATTTGCTAAGATTTCCTTTGTGGACTAGGATATGATCTGTTTTGGAGAAGGATCCATATGTTGCTGAGAAGAAGGTAAACTGAGCCGATTTGGGATGGAACATCCAGAAAATGTTAAGTCCAATTGATCGATAGAGCTGTTTAGGTTAGAGATTATCTTTATTGATTTTTTTTTTTGCTTTGATGATAAACGTCTGTTGTTGATAGTGGTGTATTAAAGTCCCCCCATACTATTATGTTGAAGTTGATAAGAGGTTTAATGTCCTTGAGTACTTTTTCCACGTATTTGGAAGCATTGTAATTGGTGGCATAAATGTTGACTATCGTTATGTCTTCTTGATGTATTGTTCCTTTTACTATAATGTAGTGACCTTCTTTATCCCTTTTGACTAATGTTTGGTCAAAGTTCATTTTGTTGGATATAAGGATCACAACACTGGCTTGCTTTCTTGGACCACAAGTCTGTAGGTTTTTGGCTGTGAGGTGTGTCTCCTGTAAGCTGAATTTTTTTTTTTTTAAGAGAGAGAAAGAGAGAGAGAGATAGAGAATCAATTTCTATTTAGTTTTTCACATGGCCCTCATTGCTCTGACAATTGTGTATGTGGGTGCTGGGGTTTGAACCCGTGTATTTGCATGTGCCAGGCAAGTGCTGTAACTGCCAAGCCACTGCTCCAGCTGAGGATTTTGTTTTTTGATCCAGTCAGCTAATCTGTGTCTTTTGATTGGGGTATTGAGTTCATTCATGTTCAGTGTTAGAATGAATATGTGATTCTAGGTCCCTGACGTTGTGACCATTGCTGTATTTTGCGCCATCTTGGATGTCTTTTAGTGAGTTATGTTATTATTGACTTTCTTCTATTCATGGGCTTTGGAAGTTGTTTGCTTGTTCCTCTGTATATTTTTTTTTTTTTTTTGAAAACTGGAAAATTTTTTATTTATCTTCTATGCTATTATGTCAAAACTAAAGTGATTAATGAGAACTTTTAAAATATAATTTTTGTTGTTGCAGAGATGAGGATTGAACATAGGACTATAAATGCTAGGCAAATACACTAAGGCTGAGTCACATTTCCAAATATTTTAATCGTATTTTTCTGAAGACTTTATAGTGGAAATTGAAATTTTTTATTTATATTGTGTATGGATTTTGTTACTAAATAACAATGAATGTTTCTCAATGTGTTACAACTGTCATGTGTTGAATTACATTTATTAATGTTTCTAGATCACACAGTAAAAATATGCTGTTGGGTAAATAGTATAATATCATTTCTCTTAATCCTTTAAAACAGTACAATGGCACTTCAAATTAATGTAGAGGATCAGTCCAATAACATTTTAATAATTTCCTCTTTTCACACTTACTTGGAAACTAAGACAGCTACAGAAAACAAAGAAAGAGGACAATAAACTCTTATTTCTAAATCGTAAATGACTACATCAAAATTTTACACTATTATAAAATGTCACAGACATTGGTTTCATTTAAAGTGATTTGAATATACACATACTACAACCTAATGGAAAATTTTAGGAGTAAGAACCATGGAAATAATAATTTTGTGTTATGTGTGTGAGAGACACAATTCGTGCTTCTCTTTAGAAGAAAGAGAATTTCACATATGCTCATAAATTACTACTGAAACTAGAAACCTCAAGCATCTGAAAAATGTATTTGGGGATGGAGCAGTGTCTCAGCAGTTATGGCAATTGCTTGGCATGTGCCAGTACATGGGTTGAAACCACAGCACCACATACACACTGAGTGTCTAGCAACAAAAGCCACATGAAAAACTAAATTGAATCTTACTCTCTCTCTCTAAACAAATATACTTGATGTACACAACTGATTTTTTTCCAAAATGTTTTGGTTGTTCCTCTGTATATTGAAGAATGTCTTGAGTATTCTCGGCAAAGCTGGTTTTGTTTTCATGTATCTTGGTAATTTGAACTTACCATGAAAATATTGTATTTCCCCATCACTTTTAAAACTGAGTTTTGCAGGGTATATTATCTTTGGCTGAAAATTGTTTTCTTTCAAAATTTTAAAAATTTCATTCCATGCTCTCCTGGCCTTTATTGTCTGATCTAAAAAATCCACAGTAATCCTTATTGGTCTGCCTCTGAGTGTGATTTGGTGTTTTTTGCTTACTGCTTTTAAAATTCTTTCCTTGATTTCTTTGTTATTCATTTTGTATGTGATGTGTCTGGGTTAGTTTCTCATTTGGTTAGGTCTGTTTGGTGTGGTATACTATAGACATCTTGAATTTGAGTTTCTGGATCAATTCTGATATGGGGGAAATTTTCGTTGACTATCTCATTGAGAAGGTTCTTTATGCCATTATTTTGTTGTTCTTTGTTCTCCCCTATCCCCATGACTCTCAGGTTATTTCTTCTCTCAAACTTCTTGTAAGTTGCATTTATGCTTAGTAAGTTTCTTTTCTTGTCTACCATTGAATTCAACATTGCTCACCCTGTCTTCGTTTTCTGATGTTCAGTCTTTGAGAGCTGAAGTTCTATTTTCTACTTAGTTTACTCTGATATTAATATCTTCAGTTGAGCTTTTAATTTGGTTGACTGTGTTTTTCAATTCTAAGAGCTCTGCTATGTCTCTTTTGGGACCATAGTTTTAATTAAGAAATGGAAACAAAAATAGTAGGTAGCAATGTAATATATTAAATAACTCTAGCAGAAGTCTGGAATAGGTTAGAATTATGTGCATGGTTTCTTTACCCTATTAGATTATGAACTCTTAGAGGACAGAGCCTAGTGTATCTTTATATCTTCTATAGTGAGCTGCACAAAATAAGTCCTTAGAATATATTTATGTTGTATATGAACTAGTGTAAAATTTCAACAGAGAACATATTATTCCCTATTATATCCAATAAAATTAATCTTTGAGGTATTTCTATAGATTAGTTTCTTTTTAACTTTTTTTGTTACTTGTTTCTGTAAAATATTTAATACCTCCCAGAGATCTTTTAAATTTTATTCTCAAAATATTGACACCAATTGAGAAATGGAGTTTCATTATCTGTTGTTTTACTTCATTACAATTTTTTGTAATGTCTTCAGTTACAAATTTATCTGCTTTGCTAAGTAGAGTCAGATTTTTCTTGGTCCCAGTGAGGAAGAATGTAATTAAAAGTATCAGTGATATTTTTAGCTAAACAGTTTCAGTTCTTTTTGTGATCATTTTTAAGAATAAGGACACCAGCTACAAATAATAATATGGTAATTATATCATTATAGGAAGGGCTAATATTAAAGATTTAAAAATTATTTTTCTATATGTTCTTTTTACTTATAGTTATGAATAGCAATTAACATTACAACAAAAAATAGTGCTGAGTTTTACTTGCATAACCAAATAAACTTTGTAAATTAACATAGTTTTATTTTTTCTGAGTGAATATAATCTGCTCTCCTGTTCACTCTTACAAGGTGTTTCCATGCTGTCATATTATGGCTTCATGATACTGAAACTACTTTTTAAACATTTTTGTTAGTTTTTAGCTTTTCACATAACCAGATAATTTTTCAAATCTTCACAGAAGCAAATATTCTTTTTTTTTAAATGGTTGTTTTTGCTTTGCAGTTTAAATATTGTAACAGTATCATTTGGTGTAAATGTAACTTGAATTAACCAGACTGTGTGGGTAGTGTCATTTCATCAGCTTACATGTTATAAAGTGTAATTTATTTTCATCTTAAATAGATTATTGAAGTTGGACTTTGTGAAGTTTTTGAATTGATCAAGGAGACACGATTTTCTCACCCATCCCTGTGTCTGAGGAGTCTCCAAGCCCTGCTAAATGTGCTTCAGGGACAGCAGCCAGAAGGTCTTCAGTCAGAGCCACCTGAGGTCCTAGGTAAGAGCCGATTCACAGAGGAAATATTGTAAATTACTTAGGAAGCAAGTGTAATGTACTCCTGTAACATAGCTTCTATTTGATTGTGTACCAAAATAGCAGGGATATAAATTCTATGTTTCACTGAAGTTATAGTTTAACAGTTATAGTTCATGCAATGACATTTCCTGATTATTGTGATGAAAGGGAAAAAGCATAAATAAATAAATAAATAAATAATTGGGATCTTGAAATAATCCCATACCTTAAAATCACTATTAAGGGAAATTGTTTTTATTAAATGTGTGGCCAAAATAGCTAACATTTCACCTTCTGTAACTTCACTTGTTACTAAAGCAGTAAGGAAAAAGAGAATAAATG
Source organism: Aplodontia rufa (assembly GCA_004027875.1). Classification (NCBI taxonomy): domain Eukaryota; kingdom Metazoa; phylum Chordata; class Mammalia; order Rodentia; family Aplodontiidae; genus Aplodontia; species Aplodontia rufa. Next base: position 22,168 of record PVKS010013472.1, on the reverse strand, counting down.
CTTCTAACACAAAATAATTTCTAAAAGAAGAGGGGCATATCTTTTGCACTCAACATAAATAAAAATCTGTTTGTGTTATGGAGAAACCATTTGGCTTAGTGACAACTTTCATTGAATAAAAATGTTGCTTTTCCCTAAAGTGTGTTTAAATTTTATAGACGCTTGCCTTGTATGCCGAAGACCTTGGTTCAATATAGGAACTTTTACTATCTTAACACTAGAATGTTAAGGGATAGAAATGTGAATGGAAGCATAATTTTTAATGGGCTGATTGCTTTAATACTAACTGTGGGCTCCAGTCTAGAATTTTCTAGATGTTATAGGAAAGTTCTCAGATGTACTAAAGCTGCAATTCTCAAGCATTAGCAGGTATCTGAGTCATTGGGGCTCTACCGTTGGTGTTTCTCTCACAGTGGTTTTGGATGGGTCCAATGAATGTGCATTTGGAATAAGTTTCGAGGTGATGTTTATGATGGTCATCTGAGGACTACACTGTTGGTCTGGAGTAGAATTTGGTCCATTTTTCCCTACATGGATATTTGGGTTTTATTAGATACCCATGTTGAGAACCCAGTTGCATGAACCTGATTATGTTAGATTTTTCTTTTCCTATTTCTTTTATTTTTGTTGAAATGATGTTTTAATTTTTGTGTTTGATTTTGTTGTTTGATTTTGTTGGGAGAGGGGGATACTGGTCTTGAAAAGAAGCTGAGGATTTTTAGAAACACCACCATCCCACCTACCCTCTCCTCCAGTTATTAAATGCTATTGTCAAATAAAAACTGTTGAAGTTTACAAAGTGACCTTGTTGGTTATTATTATGGTAGCATCAGTGATCATAATAACATTGTGATGTACCATTTAATGGCATTTTACTGAAGATTAATGTGTTTTTAAGAATATTATGCTAGTCTACTCAGGTTTGGTCTTTTCTTTCTATTGAAACCAGGACTGCTCTACCACTGAGCTGCATCCCTGCCTACCACTTTTTTTTTTTTTTTTTAATTTTGAAACAGTATCTTGCTAAATTACCAAGTTTGGCCTCAAACTTGTAGTCCTTCTACCTCAGCCTCCTGTGTTACTAGCATTACAGGCATGTGCACCGAGTCTGGCCTTCTACTAGTTTTTCTTAGCTCTGGTTTGTCAGTCACTACCTATTTAAAATAACCACTAAAGCCACTAAATCATCTTTCTTACTTTAAGTACCTTGCTAATCACTTCTTTCCTCTTGGGTCTTTTACCATTTTGTTGTCTCCCATATATTTTCCTTTATATTTATTTTTCTTTTTAGTTTTTTTTTATTCCACATTCTTTATCCATGCATCAAAAGTCATACATAATGATGGGCTTTGTTGTTCCATATTCATACATACACAATATAAAAATATAATTTCAATAATTTGGCCAATATTCCTCCAGGCATTTCCCCTACTCTCACCTTCTCCCACATTTAGTCCTCCCTGCCTCCTTTTTTTTTTTTTTTAACTGTTCCCCCTTTGATTGATTTTTAAAAAAAAAATTTGTTGGTGCATTATACTTGTATATAAGAAGGTATTTGTTGTTATACATTTATACATGCACACACAATAACAATAATATTTTGTTCCAATTCTGTCCCCATCACTTCCCTCTACTCTCCTCCTCTCTCTCCCTGGTCCCTTTCCTCTACTGATCTCCCTTTTATTTTATATATATTTGACTGTCCAGTTTTAAATGTTTGCATTGGAACTATTTAGTGTTTTAGAGGTGCAAAGTATGTTATATATTTTTATCCCCCCATTTTCCTTTGTCTTTTCCCTCCTTTCTTTCCTCTAAGAGTGTGTGGAATTTAGTATCAGAGATTTTGATACTTGTATAATTACAAATGTGGGTAAATAGAATGAACAAAAGTAGAGGGAATTCTAAGAGTCATCTTTCCTGAAGACGTGACATTTGAGATTTGGAGAATGATGGGAAGGGGTAAAGCAGGTTATAAGTGTACTGGACAGAGAGGGCAGCATGTAGTAATGCTGAGACAGGAAGAAACATGATTGAAGAAAGACTAACATTACTAGAATTGGAGAGTGAAAGGAGATAGGTCTTTTATTTTTTAATTTTTAGACAGGGTCTCTCTAAGTTGCTTAGGGCATTGCTAAGTTGCTGAGGCTGGCTTTGAACTTGTGATCTTCCTGGTGTAGCCTCCCAAGTAACTGGGATTACAGGCATGCACCACCACACCAGCAAAAAGAAGAGGGAAGGTCTTGCAATTAAGGAGGCAAGGATATGTGCAGCTTTGTAGGCCATGTTAAGAAGATCAGTTATGGGACTGGAACAATGGCTCAGAGGTTTGAGGGCTTGCCTGGCATGCACAAGGACCCAGGTTCAAATCTCAGCACCACATACACACTTAAATGTCAGAGAAACAAAGACTAGATGAAAAAATTGATTTTCTCTCTACCTCTCTCTCTTAAAAAAAAAATAAAGAAGATTGGTTATGGTGCTAGCAGGAATTGGAAGTCACTATTTTATTACACTTTTAAAAATCTATTTTATAACACTCTTTTCTTAAATTATTGGTGGTTTCCTTCCATTTGAATCTTAAAGTTTTTAAAGGTGAAAATGTCCTTTGTCTTGTTTGCTGTTGTACTACCCTGACCTAGAGTAGTTCTTAGAGGACAGAAAGAGCTCATTAAATATTTGCCGGATAATTAAAAGGTGGAATAGCTGAAGGATAAGGTAGGAGAAAGAAAGGGCAAACAGAGGAGAGATGTATAAAGGATAGGTAGAAGGAAATATAATTGAGGGGAAAGACAGAGGGAAGGGAAGAGTTAGAAAAAGACAAGTGAAAGGAGGGTGGAGGAATGAGAAGGGAAGGAGAGGGAAAATAATTGACAAAGGAGTCACTTAATAACAAAGATAGAAAAATAACACATGAGTGTTCTTATGACCAGCAGAGGTTTCCATACAAAATTCTCTGTCTATAGATATCTGGGTATTTCCTCAGTAGAAAATGAGGGGTTGAACTAAAAATGTTTTCTAAGGCCCTGGTTACATAAATTTTTTAACTTACGTGGAAAAGGGTTAACTAGAAAGAAACTAATACAAAGTAAGTGACTTACCTGTCTTAAATTTTGTTTTTAGTGATTCAAGGTATAAATAAATAAATACACAATATAATGTTTTATATGTCAAGTAAATATAATTAAATCCAATTATTTTATCCACAGAGTCTCTTTTCCAGCTCCTTTTGGAAATCACTGTTCGGAGTACTGGGATGAATGACAGCACGGGACAGTCTCTGACAGCACTTTCCTGTGCTTGCCTCTTTAGTCTAGTGGCTTCTTGGGGAGAAACAGGAAGGACACTTCAGGCTATCTCTGCTATCCTCACCAACAATGGTAGTCACGCTTGCCAAACAATTCAGGTATTTCATATTTATACCTGCTCAGACATTTTATAAGATGCCAAATTACAGTTTTATTTGTTTCTGCCAATAGAGTTTCCCTGTTTTTTCTAATTCATTGTTTAATAGTTTGATTTAGGCAAGATTGATATATAAATAATATGTTTTTAACTCTGTATCATTCTTGATAATAAAACGAATTTTGGGAAAAATTCTTAAATCCGTAACCTGATTTTTATGTAAGCACTACAGCCTTCTCTTTCTTTGTAGTATATTTGCCTTCCCCCTACATCCATCTTGCCCTGAATTTTCAAGTGTAGAATTCTTTGATAGTTTTAAATATCTTTTATTTTATGTTGAAAGAAAAGGATATTCCATCAATCTGCTATACCTTTTGATTGATTATGATTTTTCATGAGTTGATTTGTTTCTGAGTTACTTCAGTTATGCGTCTAACATTTTGAAGTTTTAATGTCTGATTATAGAGTAAATAAATTCTTCATCATTATTAGTAGTGGGAAATACAATCCTCCCTATAGGCAAACTGGATTTAATTCTTTTAGATGGTTCTTGAAATTGAGAAAGAAGTTACAGTTGTAAGGCCCAATTGTCTGCTTCTTTGGACCCTTGGAACCTCCTTATAGGCAGAGGAGCTCCCTCAATCTTGTTAGCAGTGTACTTTGTTATTTCGTCACTTTCCTTCTGCTACTTTAATTTCACAAAACTTTCTTGGCCTGTGTATTGAGCAAGAAGAGTCTTCCATTATGAAATTATGAGATTCTCATTCTAATGGAAGACTTAGTTTGTACTTTTTGCTAGCATGCCATACATGATCATTCTAATCAATTTATTTTCTTAGAAATGGTGTGTTGTACATAAAAGTATCTTTTATTTAGTCTTTTGTGTTTGGAAGATTTTGAAAACTCTTTTTTTTACTTTTTTGAATAGGTGCCAACAATACTGAATTCACTACAGAGAAGTGTACAGGCTGTTTTGGTGGGGAAAATTCAAATTCAGGACTGGTTCAGCAATGGCATTAAGAAAGCAGCTTTAATGCACAAGTGGCCATTAAAAGAAGTATCTGTTGACGAGGATGACCAGTGTCTACTTCAGAATGATGGATTCTTTCTTTATCTGTTATGCAAGGATGGATTGTACAAAATAGGCTCTGGATACAGTGGAACAGTTAGGGTAATGTGATTCCTTAAGGTTCTTGATCATAACAGAGTTGTAACTATTGATTATTTTTGTTTCTAGCTTCACTTTTAGGGTACTGTCTAATTTTGGTGAAATTTTCTTTGATAATTATAACTAAAATGAATGCACTATTAAATGCCATTCATTCATTTGTATTATTTTTCACACTGGTTATTAAGTATGAAACTGTTGAAAACTTATTTTTGTTATTTTGCAGGGCCATATATATAATTCTACATCACGCATCAGAAACAGGAAAGAAAAAAAGTCTTGGTTAGGGTATGCTCAGGTAGGAGAATATCCTCAATAAACCAAACTGTTCTTATTTTCTAAAACATGGAGTTCATACTTGTTAAATCAGTAAACAATGTTCTATTTAAATAGAAATGGTATATATTTTAAGAATATGATTATAACAATGGTATATAATGTAAAGAATATTGGCTCAGAATTCCTAAGTGGTTCAATTTTAGGTTAGGCTCTTCTTACTAGTTGAGTGACTGTGGGCAGTTGATTAACTTATTTGGTCCTTTGTTGATTAGCTGTTAAAAGGTAATAAAATATCTTCATTGGAGTTCTTATTTAAGTGATCTTGTGAGTGAAAATCAAGACCTCTTTTATCATTAGCAAATCTGAATTGAGACTGCTACGTGACTTGAGGTCAAATTAGGGCTTCTTGTCACAAACCCTTCCATTCTAAGTCTAGACTCCCAGTTCTAGGGGACAGTGTTTGGCCTGCACTGTGGACCACCGACTGTATGAGGATCATGCAAAGAATCACAAAAGAAAGCCCATGTTGTTTTCTTAATGCTGTGACTTCATCCCCTGACAGAGACAGATGGGTGTCACTCTTTTACCAGGTCTTTAGTCATGTACATTCCTTTTCTGACCATAGAGAAAAGCAAGTGAAAGATGGATAAACGGTGTCGGAAATATTTATTTCCTGACTATACCCTCCTGGGAGACAAAGCCCATGTTTCCTTGAGGAAGGATGAAGAGTAAAGATCTTCCTATACCTCCTGCCTTGCTGAACTCATAAGATCTGTAATCAGCATGAAATAATAAAAGATTTCAAAGTATTTTGAAAACTAGAAATTATTGTTGTGTGAAGAATCATGCTGCCATATCAATTGGGAATATTTTTAAATTAAATTTTAAATATCAAATTAATTATTCAGTAGTTTTCTTCTAAAACAATCTAGTTCATAATGTCTCATCCATTTTTTTATTTGCCAGCCTTCTGTGTTAAGAAATAATGCCATGCAAAATATATTATTATGACAGTGTGCTCAATGGCACCTCACTGCATCTAAAACTATTACTATTTCATTTTGAAATGTCACCCTAAATATTTGTTATTTTTCCTTAAAATATTTGTTAAAGAAATAGTGTTCGATTTCTGTTATTTGTATGGCCAGTGATATATTCATTTTGAACAAAATGTGCTATCCTGTTCCTGAATAGTGTGCCTTATCTATTTATCTGAAAATATAAAATATTAAAATGATTCCTCATAGTATGCAATTCCTCCTCTTATTAAAGTATATCCATGTTCTTTTATTTTTAATCTTTAGTATCTTTTAGAGATCATTATTAGTTTATTCTTCCTCAAAAATTGTAATATAGGGGTTGGGGATTTAGCTCAGTGGCAGAGCACTTGCCTAGCACACGCAAGGCTCCAGAGTTCGGTCCTCAGCCCTGGGGGAAAAAATTGTAATATAGAGCCATATGGATGCCTTTTATGCTGAAGTTGGTGATGCAAAATATTTTAACAAGAGAAAATTTCTGTTGTCAGGGTTATTTATTATATAGAGATGTGAATAACCACAGCATGACAGCCATAAGAATAAGCCCTGAAACACTGGAACAAGATGGTACTGTAATGTTACCAGGTATGTTTCAACTAGTGATTTTTTTCCTTCACAAATGACTAAGAAATGTGCATGTCAGACTATTTAGATATATAAAGAATGATTAGCAAGAAATTGTACTTGCATACCAATGGGTTTAAATTTTTTTGACATGTGAAACATTTTGTAGTCTGTAGTTAATATATTTGAGGACAATAAATATCAAAAATGTAGTATAATGAGGTTTAATACTTATTTGCAAATTTTTTCCTATCTGTGAGACTTAATCCCTTATCATTATCCTACCAAGATTTTTTCAGCTGCTGAATTAGTGGAGTGATGTTATTTTGCCACTTTGAATAAAACTACAGCTTTATCATTTAGTCCAATACAAGGAACATTTTACTTATTTTTGCTTTAGTACATTTGTTTTTTCATCTTTAAAGATCTTTCAGTGACAGAGTTTAGGGTAGTTAAGATTTTTTTTTTAAAGTTTCACCATTTAATATTTTTATTTTTAATGCTCTCATAGGTACTTTGGACATAATTTATTTTATATATATTCATCACTCAGATGCTGTTTAAACTCTGAGGCAATAGGTGTCAAATTTTGGGAAACTCTGGGCAAATGCATAAAATATTCTACATTATAAGGTCTTTGAATTTGCTTTTGCCTTTGATACTTATTATAGTAGTTTGCATTAAAATCTTAAATGTTCAGTGTGTCTGCCAGTAATTCTATGGCAAGCAGCAACACTTTTTATAGGCATTTGACTATCTGAAAATGAGACCTACTTCTAAAGATCATATGAAGGTAAATTGCTCCCAGTTTGCTTGTTAATTTTTAAAATTCTTATTATTTCATCAGATATTTATTTGAACTTCACCATCTACAAATTTATCCAAATTAATGTACAGACACAATGTGAAAATAAATGAAACACTTTGTGTCCATTTTATAAATAGTTTTGGAAAACAGAAAACTATAAAATCATTTTGTAAATAACTGTCTATTTTTAGATATGTTTACAGAGGTAGCCCCATCCCTTTTCATTGCTAAGCCCTGGGCCATGTCTTCTGTCTTAACAATAGTAATAACAGGAATTTTCAAAAAATATTTTTAATAACGGCATGCTCAGTTACCCTACATACATTAAAAGTAATCATTTATTGTATTAAATCATATTAACATGTATACATAATTGGTAAAATGTGATTGTATGCTACATATCAATTTTTTAATTATCACTTTTGCTTAATATTCTGAATATATTCAGGCCATATCATTTTAACATTGCAAAATATATTATGGATAAATATGTTGGAATGGGAGCATTCCAATTTTTTTGTTATATAAATTATACTGTATGAGCTTCCCTGTTACTCTGGCAAGTCATTTTTAGGATAATGTCATAGAAGAAAAATTCTAAACTGACAAATGCTGCTCCCCAAACAGATGAATACATGCGTGAAGTGTTACTTCTACCATTTATGGAGATTGTTACTTAAGAGGACAATTTGAAAGCATTTACCTAAAGCAGTTTTATTTATTCAGACATAATAAAAAATGATTTTTAATGTCCTTACTCAGTTTAAATCCTTCTGCACTATTTAGCATGTGAAATGCAACTTTTAACAATGCAAGCGACTCTTTCTCAGTTTCATAAATATGTGCTGTATTCATGGTGAAGAATGTATCAGACTTTGGGAGGATAGTCCCAATTTGTATGTCTTCCAAGCTTATAGATGTTGCTTGATATATTCCTGAAGATGCTGTCTCATTGTATTACACAAGCATAAAGGAAGGATAGATAAAGAGAAAATCTTGAAATCACATGGCCATGGCAGGAAGACTCAGCCCTCAAGCCTGAAGAAGCCATTGTCGTGTTCTCATTTCTTTGACCTGGACTGGATGTTCTTCAGTAGTACCTTTTGTTTTTTGCATGTAGGGACAACTCTGCTGTGTAGCTTTCCCAAGAAGAACAGAAGTGAATTGCCAGGTTTTAGGTGGTAAAGAGTAGCATGGTTAAAATCAACATAAACAAATAATTCACCAATCTTTTTGTTGCAACTCGTCTTATAGTCTAGTTTATAGAAAATAATTATATCAAGCTAGTATGGATGAACTTAAAACCTACTTTCTACTGGATAATTGTCATTTTATTCTTTATATCTTACCTTACGTTCAGATTGTGTTCTCATGTCTATGTTCTCCATTTTGGTGACAGTTTGCCTCAGATCATGAGGATTTTTGCTACACTTCTTGCGCCGCCTCACTCCTCAACCCTGCATTTATCTGAAATTATAATGAGTTTTTCTTCTTTGCTTTTTAGTTTAAAATCTTACTGCTTAGAGCTTGAGAAGCATCTTTCTTGCGCCTCTTTGTATTCTGTACAGTGGACTAGGAACTCTTTCTTTCGATTTCTCCTCTCTTTGATTACCAAGTCTCTTGGGCTACCAGTGGGCCTTGTCTCCCAGTTTCTATTTCCAGTTTGTGATCACTGAATTCTCTATTTGGTAAGGGTCTGCCTGTGTTTTGCATATTTATAATAAGGAAGTATGCTAGTATGAAGCTCCTGGGCAAAGATATAGAGTAATCTAGCCTATTTGGGTGGGCTCCATTACTGCATTCCAAAAAAACCAGAATTTTATGTTTTGTTGATTCAGGTGCAACTAGAAATGAAATATTTTTTTGGTATGGTGAATAATGGAGAGATTCATCCTAGTTCTCTGCAGTTATTTTGGAAAGTGTGTGTGCTCTTACACTTGCTTGCTGACATATGTTTTTCCAAAAGAATACAATTTATGCTTAGATGTTGATTTTGCTTGTAGATTTGTGTTATTTAGTAGCAATTCACTAACACATGTTCCAGTGGTCCTTCTGTAATACTGGTATCCCTTGTTACCATTGAGTTTGTGGATTGTTTGAATCAAAGTATGTAGCACACTGCTCTACAGAGATCTATACAGTATTGGCAAAATATGATATGCTAGCCAAAGGATTTGACCATTTTGAGATAAAAAGAAATAAATGAGCATGAATTTGTCTCTGAAAAATGAATGTCAAAAACTTTAGACCATTATAAACCTAAGTATGCTGGGAGTAAATATTGAATTTCTAAGTGGGAAATGTTCAACTGGTTTTGAGTACCATCTATTTTATAAAGCAAGGGATATCTGTACTTGAGCACATAGACCTCAAATACAGAAGCTTTGGTCTATCTGTATTTCTTTGTGACACTAATGACTCTGATATATGTCTAAGGGTAGAGTGTTGCCTATATCGCATGTGACTGTATTGAAATGATCGTAACCAACATTGTAGTTTGTTCATTGTGGTGCATGTTTGCTATTAGACCATATCTAATACTAATTTGTTTTGAAGTTAGGTGGGCTATCAGGTCTTTGATTATGGAAGATTTATGGATGTAGGCACAAGAATGATAAAGTATTATTAGTCAAATTAGTTTCTGCTAATTTGTAATTCTTTGTTAAAAAGCAGTCTCCTTTTTGAGTTTAAGTCTGTTCTTATTGCGTGGAGAACTTTCATTCTGACTTCAACAGAGGAGTAAAGTCAGTCTGTGAGTTATTTTTATTGTAATATAATTGCTTTTTCTTCCTTTTGTTCAGATTGCCACACTGAAGGTCAAAATATTTTATTCACTGATGGAGAATATATTAATCAGATAGCTGCCTCAAGAGATGTAAGTGTTTTGAATCATGAGTACCTGGAGTACATGGAATACCTCTTATTAAATTATTTGTTTTTATTAGAAAAATATAGAGCCTTAAAGACAGATTTATACAATGTAATATTGTGGGTGTTTTATTTCTTTTAGGATGGCTTTGTTGTCAGAATATTTGCCACAAGCACTGAACCTGTGCTCCAACAAGAATTGCAACTTAAACTGGCTAGAAAATGCTTGCATGCCTGTGGTATTTCATTATTTGATCTGGAAAAGGACTTGCATATTATAAGTAAGATAGCAAAATAAGACTTTTTTCCCATATTTAATTTTTGGATTTAAGAAAAAAAAGAACTAACGTTATGTTTCAGCAGTTCAATTTTTACTTAAATATTTATTTTGTGTCTATTATTATAAATACAATTTTGAGTTAAATAAGTAGAAGTAGCTAGGAAATATGACCTTTAAAAAAAGTGTAAATAGATGACTATTTTAAGGAAGTGACAAATACTAATACTTTTCCATTATTTTGAATAGAACAAAAGCTTAACATTTAAATAAGAATTATGGCTGGACACTGGTGGACATCATTAGTTTTTATGATCTTTTTTCAATTAATTTGAAAACTTTGTAAGCGATACTACAATTGCATACAGTTCTGTCATTTGAAACTATAATTTTTATTTGAACGGACTTTCAGGATGTCCATGGAATGACTCTATCGATTATAAAAATAATAATTGATCTACCAAATTAATAATCTTCATCTGGATACAGATATAAATCACAAAGTAGTTCTTGGGCTTCATATACTTTCTGAAAATGTTGTGAAAGTAATTGAGATCACTGATTTCCACAAGGATCTTGATTTTTGTTTGGCATGCTATCTGAGTTTTAATCATGGTAAATCTTTATTTTTGTGGGATTCTTTGCAAAACTCTCCTTTTTAAATTGTTGCCTTGCAAGATTTAATAAACTTGATATTAGTGCTTTACCTTGCATGTCCTAATTTTGTAGTGTTTTTGTAATTCTTCCATAGGAATACATATTGAATTAAAATTATAAAGTTTTAAAAGCTCATAGACTTTTTAATAGTTTCTGTGACTAGACAAACTCACATATAAAGTTAAAATTATATTTTTACAATTTGAAAATATGCATAAGGATGCATATACATTTGGATTTATGGATAAGCTGCCTAAAATATTCTTTTGAAAAAGTGTGGGCCAGAGAATCTAAAATACTTTAAATTCAAATATCTTCATGGCATCACTGAAGCCCAAATGATTGTCTAGACAAATCTCCCCACACTGTATATTTACTTATTGGTGTACTGGGCAGTATAACCGTAAAAATGAAATGGAATGAGATGAGCTTTGTAAACTCCACAAAGCCTAGTAACTAAAAGATGCTTAACTAAAATTTGTTCATTGTATCATTTATAATATTGTTGATGTTGAACTTTTAATTTCTTTGATATATATTTGAAAATTTTGATAGTTTGGAATATGTTAAGATTGTGATGATTTATCTTTGCTTGGAGTAGTGCATCTATTATATAAATTTGTTTTGAAAATTAAGGCATGTCATATGTTTTGTTTTCTTTTCCTTTGAGTGGTATTAATTGAACTGACTTAGGTTACTGTAAAGAGTGCATGATGTACTTAGAATTATTCATATTAGAAGTGCAATAGTGTTTATTAGTCTTGTGGTATATTATAGGTACAGGATTTGATGAGGAGTCAGCAATTCTTGGTGCAGGACGAGAGTTTGCACTAATGAAAACAGCAAATGGAAAGGTAAATTACTCTTTTGTATAAAATATTAAGGATCTCTGCTTTAAAAGAGAGTTGAGGGGTTAGAGGTGGCTCAGTGATAGAGCGCTTGCGTGGCACATGCGAGGAACTGTGTTTGAACTCCAGTACCACATATGTAACTAAGCATCAGAAAAACAAAACCAGATGAAAAAAATAAATAAAATTCATTTTTCTCTTACTCTCTTTAAAAAATAAAATAAAAAGTTAATATAATTTCTTGATTAGTCTATATAGCTTAGCTTTTTAAATATAATCATCTTTGTTTTTAATCTGGTAAAAATTTAATTCATGGGGCTGGAGAGTGACTCAGTGGTTAAAGAACTTGCCTTGAATGGATAAGGACCTGGGTTGATTTCTAGCACCACATATACAATTAAGTGTTAAGAAACAAAAACCAGATGAATAAATAAATAAAATTCATTTTTTATATATATTTTCTAAAAAAGAAAAAGTTTAATTCACATTGAAAATTGTGAAATTTCAGACCCTAAAAATATCAGCTTTATAAAATAGTATATTTTTACAACTATTTAATTATGGAACTTTTTAATATTTGAATTGAGGTGAATTCATATTTTCTGTTTTATTTTCATGAATGGGATACTTATAAGTTTCTGTAAATGTGCAGAAATGTACTGAGAATATATGTTGGAGGAAATAAGAGGTTGTATAATTTATACATTATGAAGATTAGTCTTTAGAGATGAAAGTTTCTTTCCTGCCTAGTGAATGTGAAGAGAAAGGTAATTAAAAGAATGCTGAAAATTAAAATTATTAGGCAAATGTGGTATATTTATATGTAGCCTCGTACAACTGAGAAAAATGAATTGAGAATTTACAAATTTCCTCCTGCTGTGAGTTTGGAGTGTATTTATAGAAATAAGAATGAATTTGAGAACTTTCAAATATTCTGAATACACATGAAAAAAACCTATCTTAAACATGTCTTTTGGCAAAATACGTCTACTTCTGTCTTGTTCAGGTAACAGAACTTGAATAATATTAAAAAAAGTTTGGATTCTAAGGAGTTTTTTTGTTTCTCAGTGAAACATTGAAGCTTTTTTGTCCTCTTTCATGAAACCTGGTCCACTCTTCCAAAAGGCACTATAAAATTCCTATTTTTTCCCCTCTTCTAATATGTAAGATATATTACACTGGCAAATACCAGAGTCTTGGAATCAAACAAGGTGGTCCTTCAGCAGGAAAATGGGTTGAACTACCAATTACAAAATCTCCAAAGATTGTACACTTCTCAGTGGGACACGATGGCTCTCATGCCCTTTTAGTTGCAGAAGATGGAAGCATATTCTTTACAGGATCTGCTAGTAAAGGAGAAGATGGAGAATCAAGTAAGTTGACAGATTAACTGAACACTTTTAGTAAAGATAATGTGGAATTTATTACCATAAAATTTATCAATTTCAATAACACCAAGTTATAGAGAATTTTACATTGAAGCCTGTTCAGTAAATGGTGGTGTGGTATACTATGCAATAGAAACAATGATTGCTGATTTCTATCTAGAGTGAACTCACATTGATGAGTTTTCATGGTGTATGGGTAAATGGCTATTACTCTGACAGTAGGCACTTATTCTGTTACATCTGTTGGTGTTATTTTTAAAACTTATTCCAATAGAATATTTTAGAAAGCCAAAACTTTGGAAGGAATGTATATTTCAGAAGGAAGCTAAGTCTTATGCAATGGTGTACAATAGTGTTGGTGATGGATTACTCATCCATTTCTGATGTCTTTATTAGTGCTTATTAGTTACACATCATAGGTCCATTTTGACATATTGATAAATGCATATAACATAATTTGCTCCATTTCAGTCCTTAGTACTTCTCATTTTCTTTCTCTCCCCTCTTTCCCTTATCCCCTTCCTCTATTCTTCTGGTATTCTATTTATTTATGCTTTTTTAAAAAAAATTGGTGCTTTATAGTTATACATAACAGTAGAATTCATTGTGATATATCCATATATGCAAATAGCATTTTGGTCACTTTCATTCTGCAATTCCACACTTTCCCATCCCTTTTTCTTCCCACTTTGGTCCCTTTCCTCTATTCTGCTTTTCTCTCTTCTATTTTTGTGAATCCCTCTTTTTAAAATTTCCTTTTTTTCTTGCTAGCTTTAGCTTCCCCATATGAGAGAGAATAGCAAACCTTTCACTATTTCACTTAGCACAGTGTTTCCTACTTCTGTCCACTTACCAGCAAATGACATAATTTTAATTATCTTTTTACCTGAGTAAAACTCCATGGTAGGTATGTACCACAATTTCTTTATCAGTTCATCTGTTGACAGGAGATCATTGGTTTTAGTATTCTTTCTCTGTGATAAAATGAAAAAATGCATCATCTCTTGTATTTTCTTCTATTTTTCCATAGTCTTCCTCAATGTGTTGTTTTTCTTATTCTGTAACTTCTGTTTTTGTACATTATTGTCCATTATCCATTGGAGTAACAACTTACAAGGATTGGTTTTTAAAGGCAGCACATAATGTAAAAATCATGTGAAAATAAAAGTTACCCTGGAAAAGTTCCTTAAAATAGCCATGAAATGTATTACTGTCTCAGAAACTTCAATATAGGCAATTTTTCCTTTGAATATTTGAAGAATATTTTCTTACTTTTCTTGAGCCACTAGATAGTTACTTTACATATATAAATGAATTATGTCATATAAAATGTAATGATATTTATATATGATTATAGAATGGGTTGAAAATGTAAAAACTAAGACAGAAATCAGATTCCCTGAAGTTTGGTGTTTCTCATTGGAGAGTTGTGTATGCAAAGGAGGAGGATAGCCTAAATATTAATAGACCAGATGAGGCTGGCAAGTTGACTCATTGTAATTAACCTTTTGGAAAGTCCAGACCTTTGTGAAAATAAATGATCTGTTTCTTTATGTACAAACTGCTATTATTATTGTTTATACATAGATGTATTTCATAATTTTATTATTATTTGTTAAGCTAAGAGCAGACGGCAATCGAAACCTTATAAACCTAAAAAGATAATTAAAATGGAAGGAAAGATTGTGGTGTATACAGCTTGCAATAATGGAAGTAGTTCTGTTATTTCTAAAGATGGAGAACTATACATGTTTGGAAAAGATGCCATTTACTCCGATAGTTCAAGTAAGTTAAAAAAAAAATGTTTTTTCACTTTTATTCAAAGAATAAAAGTCATTAGGTGTTATAAAGATATGTCTAGAAAATTACCTTTATAGTGTGCTTTCTCTACATTTCTACATTTTATTCCAAAAGTTAAACATTTGGAAAGAAATTTTCTTTTGTCACTAGAAACTGTCCCTATTTTCATGTAGAGCTGGTCAGAGAGCTTGTGAGTGAAGCTTTAGCTGTTACATCAGCAGAGCTTTCCCAAACATAGATGCTCATGTGCCACGTCCCTCGAGTAATGGTTGTACCCTGCAGGAAGTGATTTTCAGAACAAAGTGAATTTGTAATTTATTCATCTCTTGAACATTAGGTCATTAAGATGGAATTCGTACTCTACTCCCTACGGTATTATATTCCTAGCTCCAGCACACTGTCTAGCGCTTGGTAGGGTCTCAAAAATTATTTGTCAAATGAGTGGGTACCTGATTAAAAAAATTAAAAAGTGGATATGAGAGGCAGAAATAGCTAAATAGTTTTATGTTTAGAAACTCTAATCTCAAAAAGCTCATAATAGTTGTTATATTTTCTTTCTAACAATTTAAAATGTGTATAACAACTGAGTCATCCCACTTCGGAGAATTTTATGTGAGATATGTGTAAAGCCTCTGAATTGTGTTATGAAAAGGAAACTGAAATTAATAGGTTTGTGATTAAAAGTTTAAGTGATCATCTCATGCTGTATAAAATAATACATGTAAAGCATTTATAGCAGTTATTAAGTTGAGCTGTGCCTAGGTGATATGTAAGCTTGCTTAATGTGATAATATTTAAGATTTTCAGTCGGATATAACAGTGAATGCAGCTTTTGGGCAGGCACATATATGGTTTAAAAATAATGTTTAAGCAATAGTTGTTGCTTGCTAAATCTTCTTGGCTAAGACTTATGGAAATATATTCATTTATTCATCATAATAGCTTTTGAGCACCGACATTATATAAGGGACTGGTGGACCAGACTCATGGTCCCTTTCTGCCTTTTAGAGGATCTAAGGAATAGTTGAGTAAGATAAAACATATGGTTTAATGGTAACAGTTTACTTAACATTTCAAGGTTTTCTTTTTTATTTCCTGCCCTTTTAAAGCATGCTAGTGATAGTACCTGCTTTATATACTTATTATGAAGATCATAGTACATGATGCTTAAGCAGCGCTTTGCACATAGCCCGAAGCATGTAAGGTCTCAACGTATGTCAGCTAGTGCTGTTAGTAAGAAGTACTTCTGCCAAATCTGTATGTCACAGATCTTTCTCAAGTGTGATAAGCACTGAAGGTGGGAATTTTTGAGGTGTACTTAACTAAAAGACCTAAACTAGTACATGAGAAAGGGAAGACCAACTTATGGAAGTTGATATTGGAGCTAGTATTGTGGAATAATTTTCCTTAACATATGATACAAGATTGGTGTTGTTTGCAATTTAAATAAAACCAATAACTTTTAAAAATTGTTTTTTATTTTAAAGTATATTAGAGAAATATTTAATCTTTGAATTGTATTGGTATTACAACTTGATTAAGATAAATATGCTTCTGTCAACTTAAAGTTGATGTAAAAATGCTAAATAATATGGCGGTGCTTGGATATGACAAATATAATAATATGTGAATAAGGGAAGTTTAAGAAATAGCTGTATAGTAGATTGTAGAAGAAAGCATTATTGATTGAAAATTACTGTTCTATAAAATCTCACAGATTTCTATAAAATCAGTCATTTCAGTGTGTAGTGGCTAATGCTTTACTTTGTATTGCTGAGGCAAAGCAAAACAGGTAAAGTAAATGATGTACAGGCTCCTTTCTGCCTGTACCAGAAAGGTTTAAGAAATACTGGCCCTTCTAAGTATTGTTGAGGTTTTGGCATTTGGAGCAAGCATTAAGGAGAAAAGTTTGAGATAATGTTAGATAATATAACGATTTATTCCAAGTCTGAATTTTAAAATCCATGGAAACTATATCAAAGTTAATTTAAATGATGCCCTCCTACTCCCTTGGTTACTCATTTCCCATTTAGGTGAATTATTTTGCCCCAGAAATTAAGAGTTCTTCATTTAGCCAGTTGTGTTTACTAGATTCATAGACTCAGAAGGGCTTTAAAAAAAAGTTGTTTTTACCAGATTTGTATCTTTCCTATAGGTTTGGTAACTGATTTGAAGGGCCATTTTGTAACTCAGGTAGCTATGGGCAAAGCTCACACATGTGTTTTAATGAAGAATGGGGAAGTTTGGACGTTTGGTGTAAATAATAAAGGACAGTGTGGACGAGACACTGGTGCCATGAACCAAGGAGGCAAAGGTAGGTGTTTCATTATTGAGTATTGAAATTTCTGTTACCTTTTTATTAGTTTTTTAGAACATGGAGAAGATTTACTTTTCTAGTAACATGAGTTAAATCCAGATAAGATGTAATGCTTTACAATCTAATACCTTTTTTTTAGAATTATAAAGGGAAAGGGAAGGGAGGGATAAGAGAGGGTAATTGGGGGGGGTACTCCTGGAGATAATTGCAATATCCAGAATATTTACACATTTTATATTATTTTGTTAAAATCGTGTAAGGTTGTTCAAAAAATAATAATAAAAAAAAAGAGAGAGAGAGAAAGAGTATCTTCTATTTATTTCATCTGTTTTTGTTATTTTTTTCTTTTAACTCCACTTAGTTGCATATGTAGTACTGGGAATTGAACCCAGGTCCTCGAATATGCCAGGCAAGCACTGTACTACTGAGTCACCTTTCAAGCCCTGATTCTTACTCTAATTCAGAATGGTCTTGATTTCTTATGAATGAGGCAAATCCCAGAATTTCTTATTTGATTATAGTGATTATAAAATTGTATCAATGGAAAAATTGAATATATTTTAGATGTTTAGTTTCTGAGCTAATGAGCTGGATTACCGAAATGGTTTTTAGAATTCTACATAGATTAGTTGTGTCTCTTTGATTTGGCATTTTGGAGGCTGAATCGTTCTTGAAAAGTGAGTGACCCGAAGTCTTTGTTGTTAGCTCTTTGTATACCATGTCTTCAGTTTTAACTGTTTCTGGCAGCAGTCTCTCTGGCAATTGTTATCTTCCTGTTTAACTGCAAGTGCTGTCTGTAAATCAATTTGCTTGTGACAATTAAGAATGATTCCTTGTAAGGTTGCTCAAAATAAAAAATTAAAAAAAAAATAAATAACAAAAAAAAATAGAAAAAAAAAGCACTATCTCAGGGCCCCATGCTGGGCACCTGGGGACCAACAGGAAGTGAGAGCCATTTCCTGACTTACAGAACCTCTGATTGGACTTAAATAAAGATTGGTATAGTTTTGAAAAAAAAAAAACAAATTTGCCAGAGTACCTTTGGCTTATCTAAGGATTGGCAATTATGTATGTGGGAGAGTTGAAGGCCTGTATACTGAGCCATTGAGAGCTGCTTGTTTATATGGGTCAGACACAAGAAGCCTCTGATGTCCTTGGAAAACTCAGAGTTGGCTGCACATATACTGATGTTAGGACTGGGCTAAGTATGATCCCATGACCTTCCTTTGCTTTTCTGGAATCTCGTGAAGAACTGGAACTGGCAAATCCCTCTTCTTCATTTTTAAACATGTAAACTATAAATACCAGCATTCTTTTATTCAAAAAAAAAAGAATGAATCCTATGAATATTTGATCTTTTGTAAAGAAAAGACTAAATTGTAGATGGCAATTCCATTGCAGTATCCTTTGTCCCAACCCTCAGACTTCTCAAGGAAAAGAGGAATGTTTCCTTTGGTTGCCCTGCTGTTGTGGTCTTTGTGTGTGTGTGTGTGTGTGCATGGTGTGAATCAGCGCAGGGCCTTGAGCATGTGTGGCAGGTGCTCCACCACTGAGCTGTGTCCCAGCCCCAAGCTCTTATTTTTTTCTTTTTCTTTTTCTCTGGTTTTTTTTTTTTGTTTGTTTGTTTGCTTTGTTTTCTCTTTTTAAAATGGTGGTATTACTTCATTGTTGCTCTTAATATTTATTTACAGCTGCATTATCATGTCTGTACCCTTCACACTGAATTTTGGCTTTTTGCTTATAATTTTGTATGGGCTGAAGAAAAGGACAATACATATATATTATTAGAACTAAGCATTGACTATGCTTAAAGTACTAATACTTTGAGGATTAAACTCTATATAAATTAATAAAACCTTGTTAATCTCTTTTGGGGTATGCTTGAAAGTAGCCTCATCTGGATAACGGGAACCCACCATTTTCTTGGTTTTTTTTTTTTGCCTTATTTGTGTGTCTATTTAAAATACATGAAGGATGGTTTTTTAGACGTTTGTTGATTTTAAAAAGGAAGAAAGAACAATTTCGTAAAAAAAAAAAAATAAAAGACATGGGTTATTTCACAATGTTAGTATTTTATCTTTTTTTCTAAACTAGTGAACCATACTTTTTGGAAAATACTATGAGGTCAAAGAAGGGAGAATCAGTTTAGTTTTCTATATATGATTTAAATATATATTCAAATTATATTTTATAAGAGTTTCTGACCTGAGCACAGTTGTGCTCTAAAGCTTTTGTGAAAGTTGGCATAAATTTTCATTAATGATCTGGATTCTTAGGGGAAATTCTGTAATAATTAAAATGAAATTAAAATATTTTTCCTTTAATAGGAATCCTACCTACTCTCTTAGTAAGTAGTAAATTAAGAAGCAGATAAGTAAAATAAAACACATAAAATAAATACAGGCTACAAAGTTAAAAAGAACATAAAAGGATTTACAAGTTTTTAAATAGTGAAAGTACAGAAAGTAATATTGAAATTTAATAATTTTTGTATACCTCCATTTTTATTGTCATTTTTTTAAGTAGAAAATTACAACACTCAAATGACCTGTATTCCTTTTTAAGACATAGTATTATATTGTTTCTCTCTAGAACTTATCATTGTCATGATTTTGATAAATATGCTTTCAGACATTATCTTTTTTCTCAAACTGCCTACAGAGTAGACATGGCAAAGTCAAAAATGGCTAAATATACTGAGTTTATTTTTTGATTAGTAAACCTGTATTGAGTGGTGGGTAGCTCTGTGTTAAATGTTTTATAGGTATAAGAAATAAGATAATAAAGTTGATTAATAATAAAGAAGATCATATAAGTAAAATAATTCCTTGCCTTTGGAGTTCTAAATCTAGGGGAAAAGAGAAACAAAAAATAATTACTTGATTCCTTGCTCTTATACTATATGTTCCTTCATAAGTTTATTAAAGTTTTATTTTTACAGTTGTGGTTATTTGAGTAATATCTGTCTTTCTCACTAGATGTTGACTTTCATAGTCTTCAGTGCCTATATATAGCAAAGGTCTGCAAACTATATTTTGATGTCTTATTTGTTCACTATCCTTCAGCCCTTTTTGTAAAAGGTTATTTAAAATGTGACATGATTTATATTGCTCACAGAGCCAAGATTATTTATAATTCAGCCCTTTAGAAAAAGTTTTTAACACTTCCATAATGGAATCCCTGGAGTTCAATTACAAAAAAAAAAAAAAATAGTTGAATGAATTATAATACAATTTTAGAAGTTTCAGTTGTGGTATAAATAAACTTTGAGAGACGATTCTAGTGACTATCTCACTGGAAGAGGTAGTAAGTGTTTTCTGGCAGAATTTTGAAGTCTAAAAAAATTCTGTGTTAGGTAAGGTAGAGAGAAGCATCTTGTAAATAAGGAAGGGTGAGGTAGTGGGAGCTTGAATGAGCAAAGGCCCTAAGCGTGTGAAAAGAGTAGAGTGGGGGTAACTATGACTTAGTGTGGTTGGGTTTTCTTTGGTCTGTTGAAAGAAGAGGAACTAAAGTCAGCAAAGATTTAAAAGTATGATTGATAGTGAAGAGATATATTTGACAATAGCCTTCCTTGTCTTCTTTCACAGAAAGGAAATGTGGAGAGGATTTATTAGTGGTTCCTAAATTAAACTTTATTCCTATTGCATTTATGTTTTAGTATTCCTTTATATAATCACTTGGAATAGCATGATGTCAGGTATTTTTTAAATTGGGAAATGTTATTTTCAATTTTTTAGGCATGGGCTTAATTCAAATAAAAATTATAAATTGATCTGTCAAATAGGGTTTGGTGTTGAAAATATGGCAACAGCAATGGATGAAGACCTGGAAGAAGAACTAGATGAAAAGGATGAGAAGTCCATGATGTGCCCTCCGGGCATGCATAAGTGGAAGTTGGAGCAGTGCATGGTATGCACTGTGTGTGGAGACTGTACAGGTTATGGAGCCAGCTGTGTTAGCAGTGGGCGTCCAGACAGAGTCCCTGGAGGGTAAGACAGGATTCCTACTGAAAAAATCCTGCAGAAAACATTTCTTTTCAGATGACTTCAGAATATGTTCTATGGTGTTGTTTCTTAAAGTCATATTAGTGTATATTTATGGTTCTATTATGACAGTTTATAATTTGTTGTCATCTTTAAGTTTGTCTTTCTTTCTTTTGATTCATTTAAATCATTTTTATTAGTACATTATAATTGCACATAATATTGGGGTTCATTTTCACATAATTTGCTCCAGTTTAGTCCCCAGTATTTCCCTTTTCCCTCTCTTCCTCCCTCCCCCATTCATTTTCATCTGTACTGACCTGTTATAGTTTTTTTAAAAATTAATACAGTATGGATGTACATTAATGGTAAAATTCACTGTTGTATATTCATGTATGTACATAGGAAAGTTTGATCAGGTTCATTCCATTCTTCCTGGTCTTCTCTCCTACTTAGTCCCCTTCGTCTACTACACTGATTTCTTCTATTTTCATGGCTTTCTCCCCACCCCTCTTTTTTCCATTATTTTGGTCTATCTTATACATATGCGAGAAAACATTCTAACCTTGACTTTGTGAGTCTGGCATGTTTCACTTAGCATGATGATCTCGAGCTCTATCCAGTTACCAGCCAATGGCATAATTTCATTTGTCTTTATGACTAAGTAAAATTCCACTGTGGGTGCATACCACAGTTTCTTTATCCATTTGTCTGTTGTTGGGCACCTAGGCTGGTTCCATAGCCTGGCTGTTGTCAATTTCACTGCTGTTAA
>PVKS010013471.1:33674-50831 GCA_004027875.1 Aplodontia rufa | reverse complement strand
ATGCTTGTGATTACTGTCCAGCTAAAGAAATATAAATGTACATAAGCTAAATTAAGATATATCATGGAAAATTCTATGATACAGATTTTCAACATTTTTTTATTTCAAGCATTAATTTCTTCAGACTGAAGATTGTTCTACTTTTTTACTTACTCAGTATTAAGCACATTACCTGTGTAGGCCCTTAATAGTTAGCAACATCTTTATTTAATCTTGCTTGAATCAGTATTTAATTCAATTTAGAATGATACATATAACAATGTCACAAAATAATGTGCTAATAGAAAATTAGAAAGAAAGAGATATAAAAGGGAATGGGGCATAGGAATGGGACCAGCTATCAAAGCCTTAAGGATTTTTGACTCCAAACTTCACTCTGAGTATTAAGTACACCATTCATGTAGGGAGCTACACTATGGTTTGGGAGGTAAAGTTTGAGAAAACATTTTCAGAGTGCATGGATGTTTTTCAGGTGAAGTGACAAAAGCAATTCAGTCAGAAAGATTTTTACTGAACTTCAGCCAGATGTAGGTAAATGTGGTAGAGTTCACCTCCCAAGGATCAGAACAAAAAGGGGCATCATGGCTAGATTGGAAAGATCACCTACACTTTGATAAACAATTGTGCATTTTTATGAATTTTACGAAGACAACACAAAATCGTGATGTCATCATCCCCAATACTTTGGAATGTAGTTATGTGTGAGTTAGAAGTTGTCAAAAATGTAATCAGTTGCTGCTTCAGTGTCCATATTTAGGTGAGGTAAGTCATTTGGAACCCAGTCCTACCTATTAACCTTTTGCCTAGTTAAAACTTCCATACCCCATGTGATTGTTTGCAGTATATACCACTTTCTCTCATCCCACAGATTCCAAAATACAACATATCCCACAGCTACTGTCCACAATAAAACTTAATTACATGAGTCATGAAATTTGATTCTTTCCTTAACAAATGTTTTCTTTAAACTAACCAAGCCAATCCATTTCCCTTGCAGAAAAATCTAAGGATAATGTACATGGACTCCAATAGCTGCATAGTTCCACAGGCCCTCTTGTTCTCTGTCTCTCTCTGTCTCACTCTAACACTACTTTTCTTCCCCACTTCGGTTGAGCTCTCTGATGCCTCAAGACTTCCCATCAGTCTTCGTGGGTTCCCCTTCTCTCTACAAGAACTATAAGTAACAATTTTCTTCTGTTTCACACTTTTTGGTATCACCTCTTTATTTTATCTCACCTGAGTAACAACTGAACTTATTCTTCTCATTGCCTGTGAGGCTTCTCCTAGAGGGTGGCTCTCTTGGCATATGGCCACACTTGTCCGAGAACCTGCTATGGTTTGAATTTGCTTTCTCCTCATCCTTCTATTGTGGACATGTTTAGGATTTAGCTGCTCTAAGAGCCAAGTAAGTCCTTAGATGGAATTAATGTCTCCCCTAAAGGACTGGGTTAATTCTCATTCTTGTGGAAATGAAATAGTTACCATGAAAGTAGTTATAAAGCAATACTGTCCCTTGAGTTTTGTCTCTTTTACATGTACCAGCTTAGCTCTTACTATTTCCACCATGTTATAAAGCAGTATGTGGTCCTAAGATGTAGTTGCCTAATGTTGGAGTTCTCAGCTACCTTAACTGTGAGACAAGAAAAAAATAAAGAAATAAAAAACTTCCATTCTTTACAAATTGCCCATTCTCAAGTATTTTTTTTAATGGAAGAAAAAAATGTCTTAAGACACCATGACCAAATTGGCAGAAAATAGATAATTAAAGAAAAACAAAACTGTTTTGATACTCCCAAATCCAGTATGACTGATAGCATTATAAGAAGAAAGATTAGGACACAGACCATACACAGATTCAAGAATGACCATGTGAGAAGTGAGATGTCAATCATCTATGAGCCAAGAAGAGAGAACTCAGATACCTTGCTATTGAACTTCTAGCCTCCAGAACTATAAGAAAATTAATTTGTTGTTGCAGCTATCTTATATTATGGCAGCTCCAGTGAACTAGCACAATTCTCAAGGCAACAGAAGATGCATTTGTACTAAAACTACACAGAAAATGTGGAGTAGACAGAAATTGGGAACAGAGCCTGGGTACAGACTAAAAATGAAGCCCCAACCAAAACTCATGCTAATAAAATCAGATTCAGTAAATCAGTGAAAATCAGAACCCAGAGAAATCTTTGAGGTGGAATTGATTGCATGAAGAATATAGTGGGAGGTAACTTTCAGTAGCAAAGCAATATTACTCCAGAGATTCTAAATGGAAGTACTGAGTAGAAGGCAAATTCAGAAATAATTGAATGCAAATGCTGCATTTTTTTATTGGAAAGTATTTGTACTTTTGAGTTGGGGTGAAGGAGGGAGGGAGATAGAAAGAGGGAGAGAAAATGTGGGAATGAGTTCAGCTTTGGGTACACTGAGGCTCTGGAGTATTTCATCTTCTTGAATTGGTTCAATTGAACATAAAATCAAAGTCTTAAGTTTGGATACGTATAGGGAAGGATTAGCAATACATAAAATTTAGGTCTGACCTTGTAGAGGAAAGACACAAAACCTTCATCTTCAAAAATGATGCTCTAGTATCTCCAACATGAATTTTCTCAAAGTGATATACTCCATTCTTCAGAAATAACAAAAGTTGCCAACATTATGTCCCCAAAGTTATCATGGGTCATCTATAAGCAAACTAAAAACACATTTCTAAATATCTCCCAAGCACATGCATGCTCATTTCTGTTCATTTAAATCTTAAGGGATAGGGAAGGATCATATAGAGCAATGGAATTCTCAGAGTTTTTATATAAGTCTAATAAGAAAGAGAAGAAAAGAGAAAGGAAAAGAATGAAAGAGATAGAGAGAAAAAAGGGAAGAAAGAACAGAAATTAAATCCAACAAAACCTGGTCAGGCTTTCATCAACGTCACCGCAATGTTTTATTGACAGGAGGGTAATACTCAATAAAGACTCCTTGAATTAAGGCAGTATCCGCTGGACCAGAAAGGACTAAGACAGAGGACAATGGGTGATTCCCTGAAGAGACAAGTTTCCAAGACTTTAAAGAAGTATTAAGGTTAGTTTTTCAAACACAATTATTTCTCTCCCTCATAGGGATATAATAGAATTAGAAATGCATTCTTCCTTAAACCCACTTTCAGATCATAATGGCCATGATACAGAGGTTGAAGCAAATTCCCAAAGGAGGCATCTGTGGAGTGAAATGGTTTCCAAGTCTTCCTTTCCTAAAACCTCATAGTTTGACACTCTTATTTGCAAAATAAAGGAACTCTGCTAGGTCCCTAAAAATATGTGTTTTTCCATATTTTGTCTATTGTGAATTGTGCTGCTATAAACATGGATATGCAGGTATCAGTATGGTGTAACTTTTAATTCTTCAGGACTAATATCAAGGAATGGTATACCTGGGTCATATGGTGGGTCCATGTCTAGACTTTTGATGAACCTCCATACTGTTTTCCTTAGTGGTTATACTAATTTACAGTGCCACCAACAGTGTAAAATTGTTCTTCTATTTCCACATCCTGTCCAGCATTTATTATTATTTATATTCTTGATGATTACCATTCTGACTACAGTGAAATGAAATATCAGTGTATTTTTGATTTGCATTTTCTTGATTGCTAATGATTTTGAACCTTTTTTATATAATTATTAGCTATATGTATTTTTTGTTATGTTTTGTTCTTTTTTGTTGTTTAATTATTTAATATATATGGTGCTGGTGATTAAACCCAGAACTTTGTGAATGCTAGGTCAGCAGTCTACCAACTCAGTTACCTTCCTAGTCCCATATTTCTTTGAACAAGTGCATGTTTAATTAATTTGTTCATTTATTAACTTGGCTATTTGATTTTTTGGTATGAACTTTTTTGAGTTGTATACATATTGTATACATATTGATCCTTTATCAGTGAGTACCTAGCAAAGATTTTGTCCCATTTTGTTGGTTCTTTGCTCAAGAAAATGTGATGTATATATACAAATAAATAATTTACAGCTATAAAGAAAAGTAAAATTATGTCATTTGCAGGTAAATGGATGGAAATAGAGACCATTTGGTTAAGCAAAATAAATCCAAATCTGAAATATGAAGATTAAGAGACCTAAGTTTTAGCTCCTATGTGGAAGCTAGTGAGGAAAAAGGAAAATAATCAGTGTACATTCCATGCAAATCAAAGAAAGATCAGCAGAGGAAAGGGAACAAGGAATAGGAGGTGAAAAGGGAGGAGAGAAGTGCTGGGGAGCGATATTGGCCAAATCATATTGTTATATTGTGTGCATGTATGAAAATGTCTAAAAAATCATTATTGTTTTCAACTATTATGCACCAATAAAAATGTAGGGGAAAATTATGTTTCCTCCCATATGCTAAGAGAAAAAAAATTCAGTCTTTAAATTGTAAACTATAAATGAAAATAGGAATAATGCAAATCTTCTTGGTGAATGTGTAAAGAGGATCAAGGTAGATTAATTGTATCCATCTGTTAGATATAATTGTAATTCCAGAAATGTTCCAACACAGTTGAGAATAGAGGAAAGATAGTTAACTGTGAAGTTCCAATGGTAAATGGTAGAATCTAAGAATTTTTTTTCAATTATCTTTTTATGTTTAATTTTAAGTATTTATAAACTCTCATGGAAATTACTTTTAAAATATGGGCCTCTCTGAAAAGCATGGAAATATGAAAAAAAGCATTAAAATAAGGTAAAATTCTGTGTCTTAGTTTCACTTCTTTTTAGTATTTATTTATTAAAGAAATCAAAGTTCATTGAATGAAGACTATATAAAAAATGGACATCTCCCATAAGTGCCATCATTTACCTATTAAACCTGTATGAAAAGAGCCATGTCATTTACAATGGCTATGAAGAACTTAACCCTCCTTGAGAGCAGCTCCTAACAAGAACAAGAAGGCGTCAGGCCAAGTGAGAATGTCTTTTCTGGATCCTCCCTTTTGTTTGGTTTTATGTTAATGGGAAACTATGTAGAGGTCTAAAATTGTTTATGACAGGCAGGCTCTCTTGTTTTAGAACAAGTTAAATAGAATACAAAGAAAGGCAGAGAATGAAAAAGATTTAAATATGTATCTTAAAAAAATATATGAAGGCACAAACTTATGAGAAGATGTGTTGGGGAAATGTGTGGTGAAATTGAATCCAAAGAGTAATTGCAAACATATTATGATCTAGACAACTTTTCCTAAGTGACTGAACAATTATGTGATTTTTGAATTTTTATTTTTCCCCATAAAAGTGGAAACAAGGCTCTCTTCAAGTATATTTATTCATTCACCAACAAAGTAAAGCAATTCCAGAAGGATGGCTACAAAATAAAAATAGGAATAATATTTTTAAATGTAGAAAATCCCTAAGAAGCCACTAATGAATGCTGGCTTTAAAAAGGAAGGGAATTTTAAAATTGCTTCAAAATGCGAAGATCTTGTTTTAGCTTTAAACCAAAACCAAACATATTGTCTAAATATTGTTATAGTAAAAATAATTCAAAAAACAATCTGCAAGTATAATCTATTAAAATTGGCAAAGCATTTGTTTCTCACCTGACAATGACAATTTTCGTAAATTCAAGAAAAGGGCGTTCTTAGGCAGTAGCCTTGGCTGAGAGGTTTCAGCACTTGCCTGGCATGGTGGAAGACGCAAGTATGAACCCCAGCATCACGTACACAACAAAGTGTCAGAGCAATGAAGGCTACATGAAAAACTAAATAAAACTGATTCTCTCGTTCTCTCACTCTCTCACTATTCCTCTTTCTCTTAAAAAAAGAAAAAGAATGTTCTCATTTACTAAGAAACCATCATGAGCTACAATTTACAGCTCATAGTTTCACGGCATTTATACAATGTTCAAAAGCATTATAAAATGTTTAAAGAAGCACAATCACAATAATTATATAGCTATAATTTAAAATCCAGTTCTCATTTCATAAGGTTATGCTTGTGATTAGATTTTTCCAGACTTAAAATTTTATTTGGCATTATGCAGGTGAAAAAAAAAAAGTACAGAACCTATTGCTAGGATACTTGGAGAATTTTTTTTTAGGTTATTCTAATTCAAAATAGGTTAATGGAGTAAAGAAAGCAAAAATAATACAGCTGCATTGAACACTTTGTATAATCACATTCAGCTTGTGAAAATGCAAACCACATAAAACATCTAGGGAGAAATAACCTGGCACATTCAAGGGGCAGGTAAAACTTGTGTTCAGTGCCAAAAGGGACCCAAGAGTGATTATAGGAGGCAAATTACATATGGCCCTGCAACTTAGTGTTGCAACAGAAATGGATGCGCTTTTTTGTGATCCCTAGAAGTAGAAATCATGTTTAGGAATAGGAATCTGATGATTCTTCCTCCATCAAACACTACAAGGGAAAAAAAATGTTAAAAGTTATAAAAATGAAAATAATGATGTTAGCTTCTCAAAGTTTCATAAAAGTCATTAGCTACATGATAAAACATTTAGAAGAGCTATGTAAAATTTTGGTTATATTTAATAAGGATAGATAATAGTGAACCTTGAATTTCTTAAACATTTTTCAGAGAAATTAAGTATCATACTATACATGGAAAAAAATGAAAAAGAAGCCTGAACCTATAAAAGAAAGAAAATAAAACAGTTAACTAAAATTTGCAAAATTAGGGGGCCTGCAGCAATGGTTTGGAAGTTTGAGAACTTGCCTGCCCTGTGCGAGGACCTGGGTTCAAATCCCAGCACCACATAAACATCTAAGTGTTGGGAAGCAAAGTCAAGATAAAATGAATAAAATTCATTCTCTCTTTAAAAAAGAAACACATGTGTGAAATTACAGGACAGTTTCCCAAAAAATATAGAGTAAAATTTCAGTTTAATTTTGGAGAAGGTGCTTCTGATATTTTCACATTTGCATAGTAGAAAAGACTATTTTTTTCCCGTAGGTCTTTATTAAATGTGATTTCATAGATTTCTCATTTTTGAGTCCATCAAATAAGAGTAGAATTTCTATATATTAAAATCAGCCAGAAGAGTGGTATTACAGATAAGGTTTTTCCTGTTTCTTTAGGAGGTCATATAAGAAATTTATTTTGTTCTCTTTTATCACATACTTAAATCTTCTACACAATGACACAGCCCATATGTTTGGAAACTTCCAGGAATTGAGGTCAGTTGTAAAAGTAGGAGGCATTTTCTAGGTGGAATGACACAGTATACTGGAAAGTACCTAAATTCCACATAAACTATTAATTCAGGTTCATAAATTCAAACAATATTCAAACTTCAAATAAATATAACACCTAAAGTGTTATTAGCTGAAAGAGGTAAAATAAAGAAAAAAGATAAAAAGTGTCAATAAATTTTTCCTGGATTACAGAATGAACATAGGAAAAGAAAAGTAGGATCACATAACAACTTCACATACTGTGAATATCCACTCAGGACAATTCAATAAAGGAATGAAACATCACTCTGGAGTTATAACGTAATTTGGCCACAAACCAGACTATATCCTCAGGGTGAGATTACGTGAAAGTTATCCACTCTCTGGGGACAGAATGCTGAAAATTACATTGGGATTTAAGGTTTTTGAAGGAAGGTCTGGATACTGCTATTGCCATTTGGGGCTTCGGGTAAACCCTTAGGTATTGGAGTTTCTGGAAGTTTATCCACTGAAATGCCCTCAAGGCCTGTAAAAGCTGCCCTTCCTAGGAACATTGGTACCACAGGCAGAGGATAATCAGCCCTTTTCTCATTCTTTCATCTTTCCCTCATGGTTCAAATCATCTTGGTCTATGTTCCCTTCCTTTTCTAAAAAACAATACACTTTTAAAATAAATGAATTTGTTTTTGTGGACTTTTCAGCATTTTACACTACTTTGCAAAAAAAATACATAGTGTAGTACACTATAGTTTTGGAATTATGAAGTTCTATGAATGACACTTATTTTGTTTGATGATTTAAATTTCAGTGAAAGAAATGTATCTCCTTAAGCTTACTATGCATTTTTTATAGTTCATGACAATCTAGATTGGTTCCATTTTCATTCTTAATATTAGTGTGAGAAAATTTTTATATATGGTTCTTTTGTCAATTCTTATTGCTTTGCTTATTTATAATGGAAATATTCACATAGATGTTATATATTTATATAAACATACACACAGGTATGTTCACGGTAAATAATGGAAAATAAATAGCGTGTATTAGAGTTGTAAGAAACCAGGAGAACTGTATAAACAGACATTTAATTAGCTCTTCGTAACTGTTGATATTGGCTTATAGAAATAGATGGGGCCATAGCATAACCAATTTTCTGTAGGATAACATTAGGGCAAAGATCATTCTTACTCCTTTCAGGAACTTACAAGAGCCAATTGTATATTCTTCAATGTCAGAGGTTAAATTTTATTCACTTTGAAAATCCCTGAGCATCTAAAGTCAAACCTGATTCCTGATATATGGTAGAAAAATCAATCTTGAATTAAATTAGTTTGTTAAGAAAGTTAGAAAATAGAGCACATTGAAATTGACTTAATATTTCATTGTGTCATTGAATTGCATTGTTCTTTTTCAGCCATCCGCATATCACTGCCTTCTTAAACCAAGTCAGACTGATTAAAAATTGTTTTTCAATATTGCATTAAAATATACACAATTTCAAATACAGATTTCATAAATGACTTAAGAGTGAAACTGGCAAAGACCAACATTCAAAAACCAATTAAAGAATATTTTCAATTTCTTACTTTATTAAATGAATATGTTATACTCTTCAAGAACATTGTTGAACATTGTATGTTGAATCCCTTCCATTGGACAATGATATTATCAAATGTACAGAAACCATGATATTAAGTAGTAAACAATTTTGTAATTTGATGTCTGTGGGATGTATTAATTAATCTGATTACCTGTAATCATTTATAACAGGTTTATCTCTTTGTAGCATTGGAAATTTTTTTTTCTTTTTTTCTTCAGGGCTGAGGACTGAACTCAAGGCCTTGCGAGTACTAGGCAAACGCTCTGTCACTGTGCTAAATCACCAACCCCCGGAAATTTTTTTTAAATTGACAATAAAAACCACTATGCGATTAAAGATGTTAATCTTTTATCTTTTTAGTTCAACTGATTATTCCTTGCTCCTTTTGTTGTATACAATAAAGAAAACGAAACCAAATATGAATATGCTAACAAATGAATGCAATGTTTAGGTAGACACAGAATGTGATGCCATGGAACTGGTATCATTTTACCATTTTCTGTCATTTTGCAGCTTTCTGTTCACCAAAAAGCTAGTGGTCACCTGTGTCCACTCCATCTGCTCCCTGATCTTCCCCTGGGGTTCATGTGAAGGTGTTTTATTCCAGAACATTTTTCTAAATCATACAAGTGTGTAAATAGGCTGGAATTAGCCCTGAGATCCTGGAGACGCACAAAATTTATTTTTAAGATAAAACTCAATTCTTTAATAAGTGATGTCTGTTTCTACCTTATTCTCCTTTTCTTTATAAATACATTTTTTCAGAGAAAAATTTTCCCTGTTTTAATTCAGATAATTTGATGAAATTATTATTCCTCTCAATTTAAATCCTTACAAGGAGAGGAACATTAGCATAGTCTGCTAATGCCTGTTGCAATGATTATATGGAGAATTTTGTTTTTCAGAAATATAGGAAAATTAAACATAAACAATGGTGTATTTGGTTAGGTTTAAATTTGTAACTCCTGAATTTCTGAGTCTACCATGCCATAGTAATGACAGGGTAAATCAATAGATGGACAATGCTCCTTCTTCAACATTCTCTGTAATACTGTTTATAACAAGATTAATTCCTTTTTACTCCTTTCTTCTCACATTAAATGTTCTTATGAGAGAAATTTTTCACAGGTACTTAAAGTACTCATTGATTTGTTCTCTTCTCTGATTTCCTCTCAATCTCAGCCGCATTTTCCATAAGTGAAAATGTCCAGAATTGGACTAGGACCTCTCAGTGCAGATGAAAATAAATTAGTAATGACCTTGATACTTTGTTCATTTTCTTTCCATTTCACATTTTGTAGAGAATCAGTTTACTGATCATAGATTCTCATCATTTTTACAAGAAAAATCAAAACAAAATTATACTGTATCTCCTTTCACTGAACCTACTTATGGCAAGTAAAAAAGGCTCCCCTTTAAATAACCTCTGCTGCCAAAGAGAATGCACAGCGAGATGTATAAGCACTTCGACAGAGGCAACTTAATGCCATGAATAATACATTATTCTGAATAATGATTTAGTATGATGTCTCCAGTTATATTGGCAAAGAAATGTGTGCATCTTTTGTAAAGTAAGTTTATAAAAATTTTCAGTAAAGTACCTAAGAAGACAGTAAAGTCATTGCTTAAATATAATGCAGCATATATAACTAAAGTGGCAGAAATTGCTTCACAATTCACAGTGAGTATCTTTATTCACATATTTTAAAGTGGTTATTTTGTGATTCACATGATAAAAATATGACAGCAATTGTTGTCTACAAGTCATCCTTATAGTGTTCATATAGGCTTGGTAATTCAATATCATCTCTTTAAATTAAATGTATTTTTTTCTTTGAATACTAACATGTTCCTTCGTCTTCAGGCTCACATGTCTGGCACAATTGGTTTTGCATAAAAGTTAGCTTACAAATAGCCCATGATTTAAAATGTTCAGAATTACATTCTAAGTAATGTGGTCAGATTCATTGCGAACACCAACTGATTTAAAGGATAAAAGCAATCTAGGAACAAAGTTTTGGGCTCTCATCCCATTTTTTATAAATTTGCAATGACTGAATTCATACTGAAGTACTAGTGTATCCTTCATCAGATCCTTATTTCAATTGCTTCCATTGGTAGTTGAAGTAATCAAATGGTCAACTGGGTTCAAAGATTGATTTTGGATATTATCTAAACCACTCAGTAAGATACAGAGAAATCATTTGAAAATTGTCATGGAAGTCTTGTTTGTATCTGATGAGCTCTGTTACTCATCCACAATAAATAAATTTTGGTGAGCCTAAGTTTCTAGAGACAAACACTCTAAACATAAAATTGTGAGAAATCAGGAACTGCCCACAGGGATTTCATGTGACGGTGTATTTGAAAGTTTTCTATCTGGTTGACGTCCTTTATCTTGCATTGGGGTGCTACACTCAAAAAAGTGTGAGTTGAGATTTCTTATAGTGTTTTATGGTTAAAATATGTTACTTCTTATATTTTGAATAATCACCAACATCCACAATTTTACATATGCACTGATTAACTGACATTTCATAGGAACTGATATGATTCAAAGGAGCAAAACTCTCCACAATACTTTGTTAAAGTGCTCCAGTAATCAAGATGGAGTCTTTATATGCCAGTGAAACTCAGAAAATTGCTCTGTTCCCCCTATCAAAAAGCAAATTGATTTAAAAGTTCATTGAATTTTGGGTTTTGGCTTAATATCATGTTAACTGTTTGAAATCCCTCATTATTTTTCACATTTCATTCTTATTTTACAGTTTGAACACATCGTTCCTTCCCACTAGCTAATATGACTGTTTGATATGCAAAATTAGTTGTTTCCTCAATGGCTGCAGACACCACTTCCAGTGACTAACTTTAGAGCTGTTTGAAGGGCAGTACTCTCTGTTAGCTACAAAGAGGATTCTGATTTCAGACTGGCTGTTTTAGACTGTAGTATCTGTTTCTAAACCATTTGGTCAAATTTGGGAAACTTACTTTATTTGCTGTACCTTTGTTTCATGTCTTAATTGCCCAGAAAGAAGAATAGGAATGGGACAGGACTCACCATTTTGTTCTTGTGATAGTAATTCCTGCAGTCCCCATGCCATTTTACAAAATAGGCACCATAAAATTCTTTAAAAAAGAAATGAAAACTGATTGCCTGCAATCTCTTTCATCAATATATTTGTTTATGCTTTGGAAAAGGAAGCATACTCTTGATGTCTTGAGGGTCCCTGTTGAGGTCATTCTTGAGGGTTCTGGTTAGCAGATGGCTCATTAGTTTACTTAAAACAGTAGAAACAGGAATTCCAACATTGCCATTCCTTGAATCTTGAAATTTCTTCCTATAATATATAATAGAAATTCCAACAATTTTATTGTTTATAGGTCAGCACTTTATTGATTATAAGTCACCACCCAGGTATTTAGTTAGCCTGATAAACTATTAATCCCCCTCCCAAAAGGCCAAACCAACAAATGAAATTTCAAAACCCATACAAATATACTCATGTCAATGAATCTCTCCCAATTGAATGCTAGATTA
Organism: Aplodontia rufa; assembly: GCA_004027875.1. Lineage (NCBI taxonomy): Eukaryota > Metazoa > Chordata > Mammalia > Rodentia > Aplodontiidae > Aplodontia > Aplodontia rufa. The sequence goes on along the minus strand of PVKS010013471.1, from coordinate 38,518 downwards.
TATTTCATCTTGTCTACCTTTTGCACCAATGCAAGAGCAACAGGATCTTATGAATGATGTTAGGTGGATTCTTAATTTTTTTTTTTTAGCCATTATCTACTTGTGTTATTCGTTCAGGGTTATATAATTCTTGCCACAGGGCAGATGACAGAAGTGTTTAATAAGGTAACTGCTTTCCAATGCCAAGCTTTGTATGTAGAAATTGGTGGTTATGTGGAAATTGGTGGTATGTAGAAAAGTAGGTGTGTTATTCATAGACAATGGTAGGTCATGGATTTTGGAAGTTAGCTTTAATCAGACTCATTACATTTGCTGAAATTTACGTTTACATTTACATCCTCTCATTTACATCCTATCTCTCAGGGTCCCATTTTTCTGTTCAACTGCCTCTTCCATTGCACAAAGATGACATACATTTTTCTTTAAAGGCACATTAGGAAATATTTCAAGTGTTGTGAACCATATGGACCCAGTTAGAACATAACTCTGTCAACTCTGCCATGATAGCACAGTACATATAAATATGTGAGCTTATGTTGGCATTTTGTCCCAATAACCTTTTGTTTTTAAAAATCAGATAGTAGCCTAAAAACCATAGCTTTCCTATCCTTGCTTTAGCATTTGAGATTTGGCAGAGTTTATCCTTTAACTGGAGTGGCAACAATTTTACCCTGAATTAGATATTGTATCGCTTCTCAGCTACTCTGGTGGTGGCTATAGGTGAGTAGAAATGCTTTTAATGCTGCCTTGGAGGCTTTCTGATTCTCCACACATGTTGCAACTTATATCTTTGTAACTTTTACCTTTTCTTTTTTCCTGTGTATGCTCTCCGGGAATGTCAAAAGATGCTGTTTTTGTATTTCTCCTTGTTACCATGGCACCTAATTGTCACAGCAATTTGCATTTTCATCACCTTGCCCTCCTTCTGCAATTCATTCTATATTATGCCAGGATTTATTTGAATAATCATGATGCAACTGTATGCTAGGAATTACATGTATCACATTTCCTCCAGCAATGGGACTATCCTTGTGTTGCCTGAATATATGAGAAAAGCAGACTCACTCTTTGATAGTTGGTAGCACGGAACCTCTCCAGGTAACAATTACTTTATCAATCAGAGTCATAGCAGAAAATAAACAAGGTAACCAAATTAAATGAAAATAGTTTGATAAAGAAGTTATTCCCAAAGGTAAAGATAATATAGGCAACGCATAATGTGCTGTTTGACACTTTATCTCATCTAAAAGGCATCAATGCCTATTTATTTAAATTTCAGAGGACAATCTATTTTGTCCTGAGTGAAGTCTTGAAGTGTCAGTATGATCACTTTCTGTCCAGTAATTATAAACTGTATAATATGCTGGTAGAAATGGTTTTCAATTTACAAATATTTGCATCATATTTTTATGAAATTTATTCCCCAAATATTACAAACAGTTGAAGTGAATTTTGATAAAAATTTGCATATAATGGATTTGCACAAAATTCTATGATAATAAATTATTACTTGGGGGGAGAAGGGTAGTAGAGGAGGAAGAGGAATATATAGTCTATACAATGGTTTTTCATAAGGGAAATCTAAATTGCTAAAAGAAACTTGGAAATGTATATAAGAAATTTCAGTTGTATACTAACTTGAACTAATTGTAGTCATTCTGAGAATTATAAAATATGCTTCAAATCTTACACATAAGTGATAGACCCTATAATCAACAAAGGCAAAGCATATCACAGTCCACACTTCACCCTGCAGTCTTAAGGGGCCTGCAGTGAATCAGAATGATAATTATTTGCATGTCCTCCTGACCTAGCATATATAGAGAATGCTTACAACTTTTGGTAAATATGTTTTGCTCTCCAAAGTCATAGGACCATCTTTCACTGAAAAAAATTTATATTCATCATTAATTACACCTCTTTATCCCATTAAAATGCAGTTATTAGTTAACTTTCAAGGTTACCTATGTACCATTTACTTTTCGCTAAATGATAGTTATTGAAATCTAAAGTGTTGGTGTAGATAAATAGTTATTTCTCATACTTAGAATTATTTATGTTAAATTTTCATGTTATGTATTTTGTCTTGTCCAAAATAGAATACTCTAAAAGCTATTTTTGCATTCTGTATGATATTACTTAACATTGGTAGTTTCTAACTCTAACTCCTTTTGGTGAAATTACAAAGAAATTAAAGTGCCTAGAAAAGAAGTTATTACAAATCAGGAATCCTGGAAAGCAATAAGGTCAGAATGAATGGATAAAAAGATATTAAGAAAGAAGAGAGAAAACTTTAGATTTAGAGAGGATCCATATCTGTAGCTGTGAAAGTGCATGTGCTGGAGAGTGTGTAAATACAACATAATTTACCAAAGGTGTGAGTCAGGTTCATTTCTTATATTTAAATATTTGAACTTTATAAGAAATAGTATTAGGAGTACAATTATTCACATTCTCCTTGTAACTGAGTAGCTTGTGGAAGTTGAGTTTTATAGTAATGCCCTTTAATTCTTGTAAGAGAGTTTAATGTCCCTTTGCTGACAGTAGTTGATTCTCAGAGAATTATTTGGTGCACGCTTCATTTTTCTGTGCCTGGATATAACAGCTTCTCATCTCCTAATCCCTATTACCAAAGTTACTGCCACCCATCTCTGTCTTGCTTTTAGAAGCACAAGCCTTGCACTGTGTATCTACTTGCTATCTATCCAGATCAATGAATCTAACTTTTAGGGTCAAAATGGATCCTGCATTTTATGGATGGCCATCCATGGCAGCATAATAGCTTTTTCTCCAGGAAGATATACTATGCAATCACACATAATCAAGTATTTCTCTTCAGCTGGGCTTCAGAAACTAAATAAAACAATCATGTAAAAATGTCCAGTGGCTATAAACACTTACCATTTGACAACAGCTTTTTATGTTTTCTATATATTCTAATTTGGAAAAGGACATTAGAGGGTTTTAATTTCTCATCACAATTATTGAATCAAAGAAGAAAATGAACCACAAAAGAGCTCAGCTCTTATTTTATCCAGAAAAAAATGAGATTTATGCTTAAAAGGCTTTTTTTTTTTCATTCTTGCAGACTGTCTTAGGGACTAGAGAGGTGGCTCAGTGGTAGAGTGCTTGCTTGGCATGTGTGGGTACCAGGGTTCAATCCTCAGCACCGCATACAAAACAAAGTGGAGGAAAAAGAAAAAAACAAACAAAAACAGTTTGTCTCATAAAAACTGTTAAGATTTAATAGATCACATATATAAAATACTATTTCCACAATTTACTTCAGTCAATATACTTAAAGTCTGATAATTCCAATGTATTATTTTCTTTCAAATTTGTACAAAAATGAAAAATTATCTTTTCATATGCTTCTTTAGTATCTCACATATCCTTATGTTTTTAACATTCCCAAAAGGCCTTGATTTTGATTGTAAATGCACAAGAATAAAAAATTTAGTGAAATAAGTGATGATTTGAAAAAGCTTCATTGTATTTGTAAATCTACAATATTTTATAAACAGCTTACAGTGACAAATGAAATTAAAATGGGTATAAATAGGATAATAAACTAGCAAGTAGACCAAGCATGTCACGGAAATACACTGGAGAGACTCTAGTACATTCAGGGAAATATATAGAGAATTTGCTAGCACGGAGGCAGAACAAAGGTTTCTAGACAGAGCACTGAGTCTCCGTGAAAAACAGAAATGTGTTCAAAGCACAATATTTCCACAGATTTTGGCTAGATATGCTGTGATAGAGTTTCCATCTGCTTAACAGATATTATTTCTCATTCTCTATTTCTCTATTAACACTTATTTTTCTCTGTCTCTTCATCACCAAACATCTAGTTCTTCATTAAATCCTGGTGAAACCACATAACTAAAATGGCCAAGATAGGACAACAGAGATCAGCTCTTATGTCATCTGGGAGAAATTTATATATATATATATATATAATAGTATATATATATATATATGTATATATATATACATATATATATATATATTCAACAAAGACTTACATATTGAAGAGATTCATCATTAAACATTGACATGTGTTTACATAATGGTATTGTAACATGAACCCAGTCCTTACCCAGGATTCCCCCCACCATTTCCCACTCCCTAAGACAAGACATATGGGAGAACTTTTAAAGAGGAAGTATAACTTCCTTTTCCTTTCATTAATCCTGCTGCCTGGGATGCAGTTTATTGTAATTTTCACATAGATAAATTGGAAATAAAAAGATGTTTGCTTTTAATATTTATTTTTAAATTTTTATCTTCACAGGTAAGCATAATATTGACAAAATTGCATATAAAGAGTAGTAGAAAAAAGAATTGATGAAACAAAAAGCTGGTACTTTGAAAAAAATAAATAAGATAGATAGGCCCCTAGTGAACCTAACCAAAAGAAGGAGAGAAATGAAGCAAATCAATAAAATCTCCAATGATGAAGGAGTGATCACCACCGACCCTATAGAAATACAACAAATTATAAGATCATATTTTGAAAACCTGTACTCCTCAAAATTTGATAATTTGGAAGAAATGGATAAACTTCTTGACACATACAACATCCCTAAATTGAATCAAGAGGATATTGAATTCCTAAATAGCCCAGTCACAGGCACTGAAATCCATATCACAATTAAAAGTCTACCAAAGAAGAAAAGCCCAGGACCTGATGGCTTCTCTGCTGGTTTTTACCACACTTTTGAGGAGGAACTAACACCTCTCCTTATTAAGTTATTTCAAGAAATTGAAAGGGAGGGAATGCTCCCATCCACTTTTTATGAAGCAACCATAAATCTGATACCAAAACCTGACAAGGATAC
>PVKS010013471.1:0-33574 GCA_004027875.1 Aplodontia rufa | reverse complement strand
AATGTGGACGTGTGAAATATTGAAGTATTTTTCCTGATTTGCCTATAGTTCTGTCCTGTAACAAAACTAACTTGTAATAAATCAAAAGGTGCCCTCTCATGAGATCATTCGCAAAGTCTTTATAAACTCCAGAGGCTGTGTGGAAGAATCTGAAAAGAATATTAAATATGTAAAGACTCTTATGATAGCATAGGTTAATATAATAAACTTTGAAGCTAATGATTTAGAGTGCAATTTAAAAATTAAGTAAATGACTCAATTTCTATTCCTATAGACCTTCTGAGAGAAAACTTTTGATTCAGTATTTCTCTGGTAAACTAAAAATGAAATAAATATGCAATTAAATGTTAATTTTTTATTCTAAAAATCTTTTCAATAGACCAATTCATGTATCTTCCTCTTCTGTGTCCTTTATTTCAATTGAATAAATACGGTAGATTTCTTTTGTATTTTTAATAAAGAAGTGAGACAAAATATGTCTTTATATTCCCTGCACTCATTAATATAATGAGTGTTCTTAGAATAGACAAAAGAGAATGAACACATTTATTTTTGAATTATCAGATATATGTTTTGGGCTTTTATTTAGAGAATTGATTAGTCACAAATTATTCCTTAAGTGTAAGTATTCTAGCTAATTATTTAATTTTATATTTGGAACTCATTTTGAAATATCAAATTTGAAAATTTGTAAGCTATTTCATTATTCTAAAATTATCCTATGTTGGAATTCTCAAATAAATTGTCATTTATTCATTAAATAAAATATTTAGTCACTGAAATGATGATATGATAGCAACTTTAATGTAAATTACTTTTGAGTAACTATACATTCTTCCATGAAGATATATCACATTATGAAAATAAATCCAAACACAATGTTTTCTTTAAAAAAAATACACCAAATGAAAGAAAGAAACAAATCAGAAAAGAATTACTCAAAGATTTGTGACCAAAACTCCTGAAGGAAGGAAATCATTCTATCCAACATCCAACAACAGGATTAAAAAAACCTTCTTTTATTATTCCAGACAAACCAAAGGGAAATTCCACAGAAATGGAACACTTGAAAATAACTTTTTGCAATGTCAGCCTAGTTTAGTTGGTTTCTTATACATTATCCATTCTCATACAAGTCAAAACAGTTGGACTGAAGTTAAATTCAACAAAATGACAGCTTGTATCAGCATTGAGGTAGTTATTTTAATCCTGGAAGGTCCCATGTAAGTTCAAATGTGTCTTTCAGGGTTTTTGTTGTTGTTGTTTGTTTGCTTTTTGTTGTTGTTTTTGGAATGAGTTATAGAATTGAAGGCTAGAGAGAAGACACTCGTTGCAATGTGTGTCTTCTGATTAAGATCTCTGTTTTGGTTTTTACTGCATAAGTAGATAAGTTTTATATCTATGCTTTTACACAGTCTAAATACTCACAATTTAGCAGGCTAACACAGCAGTGCATTGTTAACTGTAGTGATTGTATGAATTGTACTTGCTAGGGGACTTTCAAGCAGTTGTATTCAGATAGGACTGATGTTATGTGATGTCTTGAGCATGCTGGAAGCCCAGGGAAGCTCATTCACATGGCTGATAGTTGATGCTGACTTCAAATGACTTCTTAGTTGCATTTATCAACTGGAAAGTCTGCACATATCTACATGTGATCTGAGCTTCCTAGAACATGGTGTTTGGCTTCCAGCAGACTATTCTGTCAACTGGGCTGAAGCCACAAGGGTTCCATGACCAAGCCTCAGAAGTACGGAATGTCTGCGTGGCATGTCTTGGTTCCTGAGACTAACCCAATTTCAAAGTAAGAGAAGACTATACAAGGGTGAGGGAACAGAGACAGACTTCAAGACGAAAGTTGGCATTTTTAGAAAATAACTTCCATGGTCTGAAAATTCATAAACTGTTTTTATTATGTTTACTAATATACTATAGCTGAATGGATTTGCATAATGAGTCTCAAAATGTTTTTAACCCCATCTCTATTTCCTACTGGTAATGTTTCTTGACACTTTTTGTTACCTTTTTCTATTTCCTTTCTTCATTTAAATTAATTGATATTTTAGTAATCAATTATCATGAAAGAGAATAGGAATCTAACCTAATTCTAAAGTGAGAGCTTTAGTTTGGGTTTGTTTGATTTGGACTAGTTTTTAAATGAAGCAGTTAACACTTCAGTTCCTATCAGAATAAAACAGTTATCCTTGGGTGAGTACAGGAGAATAATCAATTCGAAGCAGACATTTTAAAATTATCGTAGTTTGAATTTAAACTTCCAGGTTGTTCTACGACAATGTCATCCTCTTCACGCTTATTTCTTAGGGCTTGTGCTTTTGGAAAAGATTCATCATACTTCTTTCCTGATTTTTTTATTTTTTGTTCCTTTCCTTTTGAGATCCATTATTTTCAAATTTGCCTTGAAAAACTCTGAAAATGTATCTGCGTATCACATTTCTTGTTCTTTTTCTTTTATCCATTCCTTGAGTAGAAATATCCAAATATTTATGAGTGATGAGTAATGATTGATGGGAATATCTATGACTTTGGAGAAGATGAGTCATCAAAGTAAGCTAGTATAAACAGAAGTAATTAAATTAGTACATGTATGAAAAACAGTTTATTTTCAGATGTGGATAAGAATGAGAAAGACACCTTGGAAAAGACAAAATCAGCAAATAAATTACTGTGAACAATGAATGGGTTTAATTATTTATTGAAGAAGAAGAAGAAAATGAGGATGGCGAAGAACTCAGTAGGGATTACAACAAAGACAATTTAGCATCTCCGTTATCTTGGCAATGGAATGACCACCTTATAGTAGTGATATTGTGCTGATAAACATAGTTAATTGAAGTAAAGGGCCAGTAAGGACCAGGATGGGATGGTTACTTCTTACCAGAAAGTGGTCATGGGAAAATTTGGAAGGATTTTCTGACAAAGGTAAAGTAGAAAAAAGGTAACTAATGCATTAAAGAATGAACTTTCGAGGGTGGTGTGGTTACTCAGTGGTTACAGTGCTTGTTTGGCATGTGCACGGACTCAGGTTCAATCCCCAGCACCATGTAGGCAACAAAGTGTCAGAACAACAAAATCCACATTAAAAAACTAAGTAACATTGATTTAGAAAAAAAGAATGAATTTGGGCTTGATTATTCAATCTAGAAATATCCCACTTTTCCAGCCCCTCAGGTATAGTTTTCATTCTGGGTCAGTGCTAAGTAATAAATCATTTAGTTATACACATGCATATTTTCATATCTGTTTTAATAGGCATTGTTGCTTGGAAAGAAAACCTATAAATTAAGAACCAAAAGAGGAAAGAGAGAGAGAGAGGAGAAATTGAGAGAGGTGCTCTCCCAGTACTCTGTACTGGGGTTCAGAGCTGCTTAGGCAGTTGGTACTTATGTGGCTTTTCTCTTATGATGCTCCTGTTGGAGGACTGTGCTCTCAGTAGAGCAAAGTGTAGATAAGATTTTGATCCACTAAGCAGGCAGGAATTGTGGAAGTATCTGGGTGACTGGTAAATAAAGGATTTATCTAGACTGAAAACAGTCTCCTGCATGAGCATCTGGGCAAGAACCTGTAGAAGTGCTCATCAATATCTAAATTTTGGGTCAATACATCTATGATTCTTCACTCAGTACATTTTATAAAAATTGGATGAGTTTTTGGTTTCCTGAATGTTCCTTAGGTTCATCTCATTCAAGTTGTAAAATAGGAGGAGTTTTTCAAAAGGAGAAAAGAGCAATCATAAAAACCCACAAATTGGGAGCAAAGGATCTTTGTAAAAGTTTGTCTCTAACTATGGACAAAGGAAGAGGTAGATTAAAGATCCAGGCTAGGGGGACCCCTCTGCAGGACTCAACCAAGGTGACGACCAAGATAGTTATGTACACAGGTGTGTTAAGAGGTGATGTTCACCTTCACTTAGAAGGTGATCATTGACCTAAATGCAGGATCTCTGGCAGGCTGCTGGGATCTTGTCTTCTAAGCATGTGGCCAGATATTTTTGACCAAGCAAGATGCCAAAGGGTAACTGGGAAAATGGTCCAGTACATATTTGAAGGATTCTTCTTTCATGAAAAAATAGAGACAGATCTATTATAGTTGTTAACAATAAATGGCCTCTATAAGAGGAAAAAGAATAAATGCCAATAATAAAGATATGTAAAAGATTACAAAGGACTTAAAAAGATTCTACTTTTTACTGACTTTCACTGAAAAAGAGAATGACTCTAAGATCGTGTTTTACTCAAAAAATCTATTGTAAAATGTATATGATAAATATTTCATCTTATACACAAGACAGTTGGCCTTAGACACTGGTTTTTATCATACTAGCATAAATCATTTTGGCTAAAATTAACATTGAGACATTTAAGAGTTCCTTAAGTGACAGTGTGGTATTTCTACTGACTAATGATAATTTGTTCTTGAAACAAGTGTGTTTAACAGAGCTTGGCTTATGGAGTTGTACAATGTGGCTATGAAATGTATAAAGAGATAAAAAGTATTTTCAGAACCATCCTTAATTCCCAGGTATTAGACTTAAAGTGGACATCTAGAATGTTAAATAACCAACTGGAATTTTTTTCTAGAGTAACACAGCATTCCTGTCTATGATATAGTAGAGCAGGCTGACAGCTTACCTCTTATCTTTATAACCTTTATAGAGAAACAAATTCTAAATCTATTTTATATATATAAATATGTGTACACAGAAATGTACACATTCAAGTGTAGGCATGAAAGTTTACATACTTGACTGTGTCCATAGTTTCTGTGGTGTCTGGGCTGGAGTAGAAATCAGATATGGTGCTAAAGCAGGATTTACAATGTTCCTTTGAGCAGATTAGGAAAAATGGTGAAGATGGAAAAGTATGACTTCAACTAGGAATTTTCAATTAAAAAAGCAATCAAAATAAAAATGTCATTAAACGAGATTAAAACTAAGATGAGAAACATCAGAAACTTTGGTACCAAGAGCTTAGGGAAGGAGCTGGTAGCATAAAGATCATAGAGGCACACTTGAACACACTCCAGTTTTGGATTCTTGATTTCAGTTGGACAGGACCAGCCCAAGCTGAAATAAACGAAATGACTGAAAAATCAAAGAAATAAATTAGGCTCAAATTAGTGAAATTATGGGGCTGAAGCAGTGGCTCAGCAATTACGGTGCTTGCCCACCATGCCCAAGTTACAGGTTCAAACCCCAGCACCCACATACACAACTAAGTCAATGAAAGCCATGTGAAAAAACTCAATAAAAATTGATCCCCCCACTTCTCTTTTAAAAAAAAAAAAGTGAAATCATATACTCCTTGCTCCCAGGCAGAAATCAAGGAACAAAAAGGAGAGGGACGAAGGAGGCCCTGATGAAAACTTTCAAACAGGTAGAAGGCTGAGGCCTTCCCAACAGGTTAACAGTGTTCAAGATGTCTTAGCCACTTCAACTTAGGACACTGTATGAAAAGACAACCTAATAGGCTGGGTATAGGTTGTGGATTCAATGGTTGGTTTTGGATGGAGTATATTCCATCCTCAAGACAGTCAGCAGAATTAACCCCAGGGAAATTAATCTGAAGTACCTAAGTTCTTGGGAATCACTTGGTTGTAGGAGAGATACCTTAAATAAATCACATACAGTCAAAAGAGAAAGAGCTCTTTTGATGAATATGTTAATATAGCAAATAAGCTATACAGTGATAGGAAGATTCCAACTGACCCTAAGCACTGAATACATATATTATTTTTTCTGTCTATGAGAGTAAGAGATAAGTTCATGTTTCAGCAGCCTACTGTGTTTACCTTTCTTCCTCTACTTTTCTTCTTTGAGAAAGTCAAGAATAAAAATTCTAAACAAATAATATTAAAAACCAAGAAAAATGTAAACATTTAAAAGCAGAAAATATTTCTGCATTCCCATGCTTACAAACACTTTTTGGCCCTAAATCTGAGAATGAATAGACTAATTTACAGCTAGAGTAAATTGTAACTTCGTCAATAATTGGGCCTTATGTGTCTATTCAGGCACATTACTAAGGCTTTATTTTAATTATTGCTTAATATAACTTTACAAATTATTCAAATGAAAAGTTGGTGTTACATGCCACAAGTAAGGGTACAAGAATGTCTTCACACATGCATATGAATTACATATTTTTCATTGGATTGAAATGTTCATTGCCTGATGATTTAGTTGAATCAGGAACAATGTGATTTATAGTTTGCCTTGATTCTCCCTGTAAGATTTTTTTTTTGGAAAAGTTAAGAAACATAAAAGGCATAAAAGAAAGATGTCAGAATTCAAAGTGAGAACTTAATTGTAGCTGAGAGAATTGTAGTGATAGTGGAAGGTACCCGGAGCATGTTAATGTAGCCTCTTTAAATGGTACAGTAAGGCAACAGCATGTAAGATTTTTAGAAATATCATTTTATTCATTTTTTGTTTGTGTTTGCAACCTTACCTCAGAGACTAGTAAGTTTATATAGCTTATACAATGATGCTGAATTTATAAAAACAGTTTTCTTATGATCTCAATAATAAATATATTTACTGACACTACAGGGGATACTAGGTTGTTCATGTTTAAACAATTGATTATTTTTTGACAGACAGAAATGGATCATAGACCCAGAGCACCTTAACTTTAATAATTCAAATGGCATACTTTTTCTTGATCATAGAGATTTCTAGAAATGATATGAGTTTATGGTGAATCAAAATTAAAGCTATATTTTCAGTTGGATTATTTTTGTTAGACTTTTTATTACTAAGAAAAACAACACATCAAAGAAAAGCCTGTCTGTTTTTTTGATTTAATGTAAAATGCTATATGAATTGGAGGTGGAGTACAATGACTACATTAACTTATAATAAGTAGAACTTACTATAATTTATTTAAGAACCAAACAAAATGATACCCCATTTTTGCAAATAGAGTCTCTTTCAGTATCATTAGTCTCCAAGATGTATTTACCCTTTCTATTATTTGAATATAAACAGCCATCCTGAGTGTTTCTTGCTCTCAGAATTATAACCACTGCATCTAGCATTGCAATGTAACTTACTGAAAAAAGAAAAAAAAGTTTCTATATTATGCACATGGAATAATTAATTTATTCAATATGTAAATGAAATAGGATATTTCTTGATTAAGCATTAAATAGGTGAGTAAAATTTTATGGAAGAAAAATAATTTAGAAATGTTATACAAAATTAAGATATAACAAAATATGTGTAGGCAGGTGCAAAATTCCTGTTTTCCACTTGCCAAGAAGAAAATAACTACCAAAAAATTCTCCTTTCCCATACCTAAGGATTTACCTATATTTACAATGATAATGATAAGCATAATATATAATTATAAAGCATTGCTATGGTTTCTATTTGAGGTGTCCCCCTGATAAGCTCATGTGCTAATGCAGAAATGTTCAGGGTTGAAATGATTAGAATAAGAGAGATGTGACCTAGTCAATGGATTAATCAATTTGATGGATTATTAGTTTCAGTATTATACTGGATGGTAAATATAGTCAGGTAGAGTGTGGCTAAAGGAAGTGGATCCCTGGGGGAGTGCCCCTGTGATTCACATATCTTATACCTGGCTCTGCAAGCTCTCTCTCTCTGCTTCCTGTTTGAGCTGAGCTGCTTTTCTCTGCAGTGCTCTTCTGCCATGTTCTGCCTCACCTCAGGCCCAGAGCAAGGAAGCCGGTTTACCATGGACTGACCTATGAAATTGTGAGTACAAATAAATTTTTCCTTCTGTAAATTTTTATTTGACCTCAGTGACAAAAACTAACACAAGCATTAGCTGTATAAGACACGGTACTAAGCACTTTGTATATACTAATTCATTTTATTCTAACAGCAATCCCATGTAAAGTTATCTCCAAATTATGAATAAAGAAAGTAGACTCAGAGTATTAGATAATGGACCAAACGGTAGTGGAAATTACTATTCCTGCCCCAGAAGGAATTTGTCTTCACATTGACCATTACTTCCTAGGAATTGTTGTTTTATAAAGTTTGGGGCGAATCAACTTCACTTAGGATTCATGTTCCTGTTATTTGTGATTCACATCACAATTTGAAAGCTCTTGAATTATCCACCTATTACTAGAAAAGCTTCATACTGTTCACCATTCATTTCTGCTGAATCAATCCACTTACTGATTCTGAACGTTCTCAAATCTACTGTGCAATTCTAGAATTCCCTTATATGTTGAAACACAAATCATTTCACTGTACAACTACTCATGTATCATACTGTCAAAGCAAAATTTGCAAAGAACTACATAAAATAAATGACATTATTCAATACTATTGCAATAGGGAGGAGAGGTCAAAATTCATTCAGAATTCAGCTCCACTGAAACAAAAGGCAGTGATTTTATTTCATTGAACATGAGATATATCTTTTTAATAAGAATATGTTTTTTATGTGTAAAAGTCAGTATTGTTCACTATAGTATAATGTTATATAGCAAATTCTAGAGCTCATTCATACTTGCTTTTTATTTACATTGTGAGTTATGATGGTTTGGGGTACTCATTAACATTAGGCTGAAATTAATTAGAATGGAAATAAATAGAAGATTTAGGAAGACATTTTCACGTGTGTGTGTGTAGTATTGGATGAATTTTTGTTAGATCTAATTATGCAGTTCTCTTAATGTGAATGAAAATAAACCTATACTGTTAGTAAAAAAGATATTCCTGATATTTTCAAAATTTTATATTATACTTTTAACTTTATGTGATATTATACATGACTGTGTAGTCAATGAATTGCTAAATTTTAAAAAATCAATTTTTATGGAATTTAAGTCTTATATAATGACATTTTCTTAATAATTTTAAATGGTATAGTATGCATAGATGCATTTTCAAAACTCTGTATGTTCAAAGGGCCTAAAAGCAATAACATCCTAATAGTAAAACAAGCACATTAAACACCCAAATCTTGTTTTTTACCATTATCCTTAAACAAAAGGAGCCGAAAAGATGAGCCAGTGCACTTGTAGTGTGGATAAAGGTTTGGATATGCTCCAAAAACAAAACCAGGAATTACATTATTTGCTAATGGAGGCATGTCATTGGAATCAACTGAAAGAACTCCCAAAGGCCAAATATGGGATAATTTTTGCAATGAAATTAAGATTAAGAAATATTTAGTTAATCAAAAAGCATATAATATGTATTGCTATGTTTACACTGATATAAATTGATTTTTGCTAAGTATATATTTATGATCTCAAATATCTATAAATAGATAACATCTCATCCAAGGTCATTGAAAGTTCTTATCTTAATGGTTTAAATTTATTAAACTTGAAAAGTGCTCAAAATGCACAGTCTATTCCAATTTTATGCCCCAAACTAAGCTACATAATCTTCTCAAAACAATTTTAAGCATTTTTATTTATAAAAACAAAACCAATGTTTGGCATTTTCTGTCGGATTACATTTTACATTGCTTTTAATCTTCATTGCTTATATATGCATTGATATAAATTATCAAATGCATAAGTAATTAGTAGGAAAAATAAATCTTCAATGTCAAAAAATACCTCAAAATTTACACAGGCAATTCCTCATTAAGAGGATGGACCACAACTACCTTTGAAACTGAACATGCCTTTCAAACTTCTAGACAGGAAGTGAGGAAACAACACTCCTACCATCTGCACATCCCTAACTTCATCTACACATAACACTAACAGTTCTACCATATTTGATATACGTAGCTAAGCTAGAAGAGTGTCTGAAAAAGCCACTGCATAAAGTCCAGACTCTGCTTCCAAGCCAAAGTAAGACAGTTTCTACTTTTTTATTTGTTTTTGACCTCTTCCAGTTGCCCAGGCTAGTCTTGAACCTGTCATCCTCCTGCCTTGACCCTCTGAGTCTCTGGGATACAGGTATTCTCCACTGTGCCTATCTTACAGTATCTGTACTGTGATGTGTCATACAGTGCAAACTGAATGATTAGCATTGGTCATGATTAAAGCAGTTTCAATATCTACCTCAATTTCCTAAAAAGTTAAGTGAAAGAAACATCTAAAAACAGATAGTGGTGCTACTCGATAACCAAACTAGTATTTTGTGTAAGTTCAACAGTTTATTAGCTCTTCTCTACATAAAGCACTCACACAAAGAACTCCAAATATCAGTTTCAAGGAAATTTCAAAGTAGAAACTGAAGAGAGAATTTCATTTTTATTTACTTTATATCACAAATGCAACTCTAGAGAGATTGAAAACACAATGGGTAGTAATGGATCTTATCTTTTCTAAATCCTGTTTCACTATGGGGAGCCTTAAACAAAGTTATTCTAGTTCATGTTGAAAATCTTAAAGTTGAGAATTGCCTAAATCTTCTTATAAATACATCAACAATCCACAGTCAGTGTAAAAACTGAATATGCAGTAGTTACTCTATTTAGAAAATGAACTTGAATTTCCTGTAGTATTGAGAGCCGTAACATGCAAAGTGTAATTTTGAAGCTTTGTACCACTGATCCCTTTTCATGTCTTTTTTAAAGGCCTAGAGTGCATTTATTACATATGTGAATTTATGTTTCTCAGTTTCTATCTCTACCTTCCATTTGTTTTCTATCACTCTCCCTCAAGGTCTTGAACATTTAATATGCAATGTAAATTAAGATCTCCTGTGAGAAGAGAGTGAAATGCATGAGGGAGATTGTCAGGTAACACCAGAAGAATGACATATATTTTCTTCTTAGGGAGGGATCTTATGATATGATTGGAAACTAGAAATGCAGTTCAAATTCATATGTAGAACTGACCGCCCACCCACTGGGAGCTGTGTATTTGCCATGAAGTTTGGAAGGATTCAGGACACTTAAGGGATATTCATTTAATTGCAAATAGATGTAGCTGCTTGTTAAAGGCCAGAAAGATTTAGAAAAATATCAAAGATCATAATAGCTAAGAAAAACAGTCTGTGTCATAGAATATTTTATTTTAGCCTTTTTTCTTTGGTATTTGGAATTTCTGTTAGCGTGTTCTATATGCCCATAATTTACAGGAGGTATGAAATGATTTAATTGGTGTTTTTCACTATTAATAAATTATTTTGTTAAAACTGGCTTTCTAACTCTGTACCCTTGCTCCCTAAGCATTGCATTGCTATGAAAATGTGATTGTTTTTTTTTATTAGAATGTTTCAATATATTATGATGTCTCAGCATATGAATTCCTTCTTTAAGGAATGAGTCTTTCCATCAAAGGGGAGTATGCTAATTCATGCTACATTTCTCCCTAGTCCCAAGTGACACGTGTTAAGACTAAAGTGCTTATTTATTTAAATTTCATTTCCTGTTTACTACAGAATAGAAAATAGTCTTGGCATTTCTTTTGAAATATTGATGAAACAAAATAATGTAAGCATGAAAAAAGTAACATTATTGAGGTCCTATAACAAAATGTTACATGCCCTTCATGAAAAGATGAATTAGAAAGAATGACCATGTGGCTTCTACACACCTGTTCTCACCAGCATGTGCATCTAAGGAGAAATGAGAATATTTCATAATAGCTATTTTACTGGAGGGGGGAAAAGGTAAGCATGAAGATACCAGAGTCAATGCTAGTGTTTTAAAATGCCTTGTTTAGGAGAGGTAAAATATCTCTTTGGGATATATTTTTTTCAGAAAAAAACATAATTTAGTTTCAGAAAGCAGTTCTTTGTAAAAACCATATGTTATGCCAATTTTAGTACCCATTATATATATATCTATTATGTGTTCATATAATATATTATGTTCATATAATATATCTGTGTATGCATATATGACAGTGGGAATGGCTAAAAGCTTCATAAGTGAAAATAATTCCATTTTTTTCTGGGAAACAAATATTGGTTCCAGATTATTTCCAAGTTATAAGTCTTCTTGTGGCTTCAATTGTTCACCAATTAAAATCAATGGAAACCCTATTCACAGTGTCAGTATATCATTTTCTACTACCTTTCTCTACTTTTCTCACTCCTTAATTTTATTATTACTATAATTTTATCAATATTATTTTAACTTAAGGATTGAAATAAATCAAGTGTCCATTATGATCTAGGGACTCCAATAAACCAAACCTGGTCTTCAATTCAAGTAACCAGCCAAGTGTACCAAGTCTCCTTTATAAACCTTGCAGAATCTACATGAGACCAATCAAATGCATCAGTTGGAAGTCTCACCTTGCAGCCATTGAACAGATGGATTTATGTGTGCAGTTCCTTGAGCATTCTGACAAGACAAGCTAGTTTGGTTGTTAAAAATCCAGTGTCTGTGTCTAAGTACACCCATATGCTCAGAACACAATGAGGGTTTTGAAATGTACCCAAATTCTTGAAGAATCCATAATACCAAGAACTTCTTTTATATACTGTGCATTTTCCAATGCTGAATATCTTAGTAAATTTTATGTTGCTAATAACATAGTACTACCGATGGCATGAAGTGTGAAGATTTGATCTGAACAGTCCCTCGTGAGCTCATGAACTGAAGACTTGGTCCCTAGTGCAGTGAAGTTCAGGGTTGAGGCTTTTGGGAAGGAACTGAATCATAAAGGCACTAACCTTGGTTGGATCAGTGGGTTAAGCCATTGATTAGTTAGTCCACAGTGGAATGAGATATGGAGGAATTGGGGTCCCCATTGGAGGAAGTAGGTCTCTGAAGTCATGCCTTTAAAGGGTATATCTGGTCCCCTGCTCCGTTCTCTGTATCACTTCCTGTTTCCTGTCTGCTGTGATGTCCTGCCTCCCTACAAGCCTAAAGCAATGGGACTAAGTAACTAAGTACTACAACCTTTGGAACAGCTGATCCTAAATAAATCTTCCCTCCTGTAAGTTGTTTTTCTCAGTTATTTTGTCAAAGCAATAGAAAACTAACACAAAAATTTAGTTATAAAGAAAAGAAATTTATTTTATAGTCTCATAGTTTGGCCTAAGGTTGAGGACACATCTAGTAATGTGCTTATAAGGATAAAAGATTTATTTTGGCTCACAGTTTGAGAAGCTTCAGTTTATCATTTATTTGTGCCATTGCTTTTAGAATTTTGGCAAAGAAGAACACCATAGCAGGGATCATATAGTGGAGCAAAGCTACTCAGCTCACGGCCAGGAAGGACAGAGAAAGTACATTTAATAACAACAAAGTCCCTCCCCCAAAACCCATTAAACTATCAGTCCATGAATGTTCAAAGCCTTCGTGATCCAATAACTTCACTAAAGCAGCCTTTAGTATATGACCTTTTGGGGAAAATTTGAGTTCCAAACCATAACAGACTGTATCTCAGTGGGTAAATCAGATAAGCCCTGAAAATTGGAAAGACGGTTCAAGTTTCAGAGATATTCAAATCTGAGAGTATGCATGGAAATGACCCATGGGCTAAAGAATTTTTAGTTTTCTTAAAGTTCTAAATCCAGCAAGAAAACATCTCAGTTCTCCAGAAGCCAGGACCTGAATTCTACCAGCATTAGTGTGCACTTCAGTGAGGAAAATATGTTCCACAAAGGCGCACAGTCATTTTAAGACTATGAGCAGAGAAACTGGTCAAAAGAGACACACTTTTGACCCACAGAACTGTTAATTAATACACAGGTATTCTTTTAAGACACCAAATTTGTAGTGGAAATTTGGAATGGAAAACTAATACTGTTTAATTCATATTATGCATATAACAAATGAATATTCTTATTTTGTTGTTGTCCTGCAAAAAGTTAATGCTATTTCAGCCAAAGTGGTTCAAAATTTTAAGAAAACATTGAAATTTTGGTATCTGAGTCAAAATCATTCTCAAAATTATCTGCCACACATTTACACATTACTCATAGAGTGGACAGAGCAATAATTGAAAATTTTGTAACAAGCTATGAACTTTATTAACTCACTGTGACAGCTTTTGGGTTTTAATTAGCTTCACAGATTTTCAAGACTTAATGTACTAGTAATTTTGAAAGTATGTTATAAAATTGTTAAAGAAGAAGGAAGAAGAGAAGAAGAGGTTAGGAAGTAGGTGAGGGGGAGGAAGAAGAGGAAGGGCAGGGCTGGGGGAGGAGAAGGGGTTGGAAAGAGGAGAGAATCCACCACTGCTGCCTCTACTACACCCACAACCAGGAAAGGAAGAGGCAAATAAATATCTAGAGTTCCACTGAAAAAGCATAATTTAAAGGAATTTTATTTATTTACCTTGAAAAGTTACTTGACAACATGACCTTTGGAAACTCCTCTCAATAGCCTACTTAAAATCCTTCACAACATGCCCATGTAGAACTGGCAGCATTTCTTATCTGCTTTTGGATGCCTTCCTATCTTTAGCATTACTTGCTTCCATCTAAGTTAGTCTCTGGTGAATCAAAAGCTTCTTCTTGGTTACCTAAAAATGCTATTTTTTTCTTCAAATCCCTGTACTATCCTTGAAACCTTTTTCTCTGCCGTAAATGTATCATAAAAAAATTAAATAATAATAGACACAACAAATCACTCTAGCTCAACTGTCCTAAAATGTTAGAGCCCACATTACTAACATTATTACTATTTGAATTTTAAGACTTCTGAAAGTGAGTTGTAATTATAATTACAGAATTTGTTATTTTGTCTTTGTACCCTCCAAATCCAGAAAGTGTTTCCTTTTGCATTTTTATTGTTTAGCAAAATATCTGATCACTAGTCTTCAGTAAATCATAACTGAATTCATAATGAAGAGTTTGAGCACCTACCATGCCTGTTGCACTTCCCTGCCATTATCTGCTGTATACACCCTGTTCAGAACCCCTCTGAGAGAAGTTGATAGATACCCCAAGAAACAAACAGTATATATATGTGTGTATATATATATATATATATATATATATATATATCAATATTTTCCTTTTCCTAAGTTCTAATACAACACTAGCTTTCCTGGAATCAAAGAAATGGGAATGTTATCTATTATTTATCTCATTTATTTTTTTTTTAGATAGAAGCATAAATTATCTAATTTCTATTTTTTTTTTTATTTTCTTTCTTCCTTTGCTTTTTCTCCACTGTGGTTCGAACTTGGAGTTTTCATGTTATTCATGGATTCTACCTTTGAGCCACCCAAGCATATAAAGCTATTCTCAGTTTTATATACTATAAATTTGAAGTTACTCTAGGTCTGAATTTTGTTTTGAATTATTTTGTTATTATAAAATATCTACTGCATTTTATAATATACGTAGTAATGAGACATTGTGCCAGGAAAGGAATGTAATTTTATTGGCATGTCCATGAAATGGTATATGTTCTTTTCCTGCTTATATATTGAGTAAAATGATGGAATTAAATTCAATATGCAAAGATGTGAACTCTGAGGATGTTTTTAAAACACAAAAACTTATATACTGATCTTTTAACTTTTTCTCTCTCAATCAGAACACAAGAAATTAGCAGAAAATTCTTAAATATTGTGCAAACTATTGGAAACACATTCTCATGATATCTGCCAGGTGGCATCAGCATAGGAAATTTACTCACAATGTTAAGCAAAAGTTTGGTAAATTACTTATAAAACAATAACAACAGCAATAGTAATGATGATTAGGTGGTTGGAATTCAAAGACAATTCATCTGTAAACTCTTTCTTTATAGGTTCATTATGCTTGTACATAATGATGGGATTTGATGTCATGTATTCATATGTGCACACAACACAATAATATAATTTATCCAACTCTCCTGCCCCAGCACTCTCCTAACCCCCTGCTCCCATCTCCTGTTCCTTTGCCTCTCTTTATGGGGTATATACTTATTCTAATATACCCAAGTATACTAACACAGTTCTTATACGTATGAAAAACATTTTTAAAAAATATATGTGGAAACAATATGTACAATGACATACTTATGAAAACTGGGAGTGTTCCTTTTCTCAACTCATTTTCAGTATTTGTCTTACCCCTCACTTCCTCCCACCCCCTGTTCTTTTTTTTAATTTCCCTTAGGTCAGAAGTTTCTGGTGCTTTATTCTATTAGATTTTCAATCCTCCCAATATTTCAGTCTTGACAAGCAAGCTCCTTCTACAAATGAACGAATCACCTTCTGTCAGCTGGGACAGTGCTTTCTCTGCCAAGGATACAGCCTTACTGTGGAACAACCGTTTGCACTTTCATCTCAAGAACAAACCTTCTCTTCTGAAAAGCCAGTTAAGAAGAGGCCATTGGTTAAAGTAATAAGTAGAAACAGTCCTGATAGAGCTACCTCTGCTTTTCGTAAGGGGGCGCTAGGAAGCTCACTTAGTATGTTACTACTCTGTTGAATACCTAGTCATATGGCTTACTAAATTAACACTTTCTTCTCCATGCTTTCCATAGATAGCCTTCCAAAAGGTCAAATTAGTTATGAATGTAGAAATGAATAGATAATTGAATTGCAACTATCTTTAAATCTTAAAAAAAAAACAAAACTCTTTTAAGGTCATTCCATCTACTGCAGCCTGCTCACAGAAATGAGTGTGATTCTGAATTTTGGGATGATAATGTTTCAGGGAATGCAGTCAGCTGGAAAAAAGATATTTATATTAATTGATTTTTTCACTAAATGGAATAGTAATAGTTTCCTAATCTACATTGTGACATGAGAAAAGTTTTTTTAATTGTTTTCTACACAATTGGTACCTAACTATTATATACTAATGACTATTTTTATGTCCAAACTATTAGCAAAAAGAACACAACTGCATCACATGGAGGGTGTGAGCATTCACATCTATTTTAAATTCTGTTATTTGAACAGACGATTGATTTGTGCCTACTTTAATGCTTTATTAAAGCTTTCTGTATTTATTTTTCATTTGTGTACAATTTTATAAATATCCTAATTGAATAACATATTTTTGAAAATATAATGTATTTTTTAAAATATCCTAATTGAATAACATATTTTTGAAAAATGTATTTTTAATCAGTATTAACATCACAAGGAAACTGTATCTTGTGTTCAACTTTGAAAGCAAGCACCTTAAAATGATCTGCAGGTTAAAAATTGTGTTGGATTGCAAGAGATGTCATTTAAAAACTGCAACTGCTTGGGTGAATTTTACTGCAGAAAATCACTCTTTCACAATAATGGGGGCTAGAATTCCAAGATCAAGATGCTGGCATGTTTGGTTTCCTTTAAATCCTCTCTCCTAGTTTTATACATGGACACATTCTTATTATGTGCTCACACAGCCTTTTTGTATTCATGTGCACTCCTTGGATATCTCTGGGTGTCCAAATTTCCACTTTTTGCAAGCATGTAAAACAATCTCATTCTACCTTAACACATCTTTAAAAGCCCTAGGTGCAAAGTAAAAGTGCAAAGTAAAAGTAAAAGTGCAAAGTACTAAGGTCTAGGAGTTTAACATATGTAAGTTTTAAATTTTCTATTTATTTATTATTAAGCTTTTTAATGTACTTTCACTCTGGCTTACTAGATCCAACATTTCTCAACATTGAACACTTCCAGAATCTTTAATTTGAATGTTTGTGCATACTTAAAATTCCTATCTTGAAATCGAGTCACAAATGTGTAGTAGGAGGTGGTACCCTTGGAGATTAACTAGGTCTTGCAGCTGAATCCTTCCTTGTAAATGAGACCATACAGAAATACTTTACACTGTAACTGGACCCATGTAGAAAGCACCATCTACCAATCAGAAAGCAGACCCTCACCAGAAGTCAGGTGGTCTTAACTTTGAGTTTCACAGTCTTTGAACTGTGAGAAATAAATTTCCATTGTGAATTAGCTACCCGATTTATAACATTTTGTTACAGGAGTCCCAGTGGACTGAGATAGTTCTTTACAGCTACTGTCTACTAGGCCTTGGAAAAAATCTTAGTCCTGCATTTATTAGTATTTGCTCAAAGGTTATACACTGAATTATTTTGCATATAATCCCTTCTATTTGATATTTTACTTCATACATTCAAGCTACGCAGTCTTGATACTGAATTTCAGTTTCCTCTGCCTACAAATGTTTTATTCTCTGAATGGATTCCAAAGCGCAGATTTGGAGAGATCATCAGATGAATATGGGACTCATTTTCTTTGTTTGTGTTTATTTAAGAATCCTTAAGATTACCAACAACATCTAGCCTTTTACTGCCAAAGGCCGGAAAATAGATGTCCTATTTATGTAATTCAGCTTTACAATTGATTATCGTAAACATACAAGTTAGATTCTTATTCCTTCAGAACTAAAAATTTCATACTTATCCCTGAATAGCTATAAAAATTACAAGAATAAAGCCTATTGAAATATTCCAAAGAATAGATTAATATTGCTTAATTAATACAAGTGGCTTAAAGGATGGAAAAAAATATGACACTATTGGAATAAATGAAACTGCATTTACTAGTTTGTTTCATGAAGTTTTTGTGGGAGAGGTACAAGTCACATAATATGAAACATTCTGGAATTATTCATGATATATTCCTATGTAACACAGGAATTATTAAAGGAAAGTGCACTATTAGATATAAGATAAAACATTTTAAGAAGAGTAGGGACAAAAATATTTTAAAAAGATAGAAGGGAGGACCATTCAAATTTAAAATATGAAGAATCCAGTATAAAGATCTGGAATCACATTATGATTGGTTTTTTCCTTTATTACACATGTTCAAAAATGACAATGATGTTCCACATCCTAGAAATTACAGTGGAAATATCTAGTACTTTCCAATGCCTTCCTGAATCTATGCATTTACATTTTTTCCAGGTTTTAAACATTTTTGTAATGGGTTGATGTAACAATACCTACCATAGCTATTAGTAGAAGTGAACATGTCTACAATATCTTAACATTTACTCTATAAATTTATCAGACTTATTTTTTACAAGACTTTTTGTACATGAGAATAATAAGTACCTAAAATATAAGTTCTGAGAGAGATTACAATAAAAAAGGAAGCATGTGAAGGGTAATAGAAAAATAGTTGGTAAAACTATATTAATATAAAGGATAGTGTGGGCTCTAGGGGGTAAATCTAATTTTAAGAATCTAAATATTTATCATATTGTTTCATTGGATGTGTATTTGACTGTACAATAACTAAATTTTTAATAAAATTATGTTAAAATCCTATATTAATAAAAAGAAAAAAGTCTTTAAGGCAAAGTGGATTACTAAAATACAAAGAGATATAGAATAATAAAAAGGATTAATACAACTCTATGCAATATTGTAGAGAGAATCTTTCATGGACGTTAATTTACAGATACAATGAAAATTCAGTCAAAATCCTGACCAGTATATATATGTGCATGTGTGTTTATTTATGTGTCCATAAATTCTGGAGGTAATTTAAAAATATATTTGAAAAGCAATAACCACAGAAATATTTTTTTTAAAGAGAGGGACAGTGAGAGAGGCAGAGAAAGAAAGAAACAATGTTATTTAGTTTTTCACATGGCCTTAGTTGCTCCAAAACTCAGTTGTGTACGTGGTGCTGGGGTTTGAACCCGGGTCCTCGTGCTTTCCAGGCAAGCGCCGAAACTGCTGAGGCACCGCTCCAGCCCCCACAGAAATAATTTTAAATAAGAGCAACGTTTGAGGGCTATCATGATCACACTTCAAGAATTATTATAAAGCTATTATAATTAAATGAGTGGGAGATATTAGATAGTCAAGAAAACCCTTAAACATAAGGTCTACCATTTATGATAAAAGGGGTCACTGAAACTTTGAAACAGATTACATTTTAGTGATTGAATTATATTTGCATATTTTTGTAAAAAACTAAAACTTGACATTATGTCACACTATACACCTACAGAATCATATTCTAGATAGATTGTAACAATAAAGTTTCCAGAAAGTATCATAGAAAAAACATTTTCATGATGTTGTGTAGACAAAATCTGCTTAAACTTCCAAGATAAGCATAAACCATAAGGAAAGGCCTGATGCCTGTTATTTTACCGTAGATATCATTAAAGGAATAAAAGTAAGCTAAAGTGTAGGATGATGGTTTAAATACACTTATCTGACAGATGGTTTAAGTATACGTCCTAATATAAATATAATGACAATCCAACATAATTTGACTGAGACATTTAAATATGCAATAAAGAAAAGAGAATATTCTGATTGTAATAAGTATACGAAAAAGTTTTTCTAAGGGAAAAGTAAGCTAAAGCCTCAGCAATACAGAGGTAGACTCAATGGTCCCATGTTATGACTAAAATGAAAAGGCTAACAATAGCCAAGTGTTGGCAAAAAAGGGAAGCCAGGACTCTCACACAATGCCCATTTCAATCTCACATAGAATTCTCATTCACATGCTTTTCTGAGCTCGACCCAAGGTTGCCAGGACTTAACATTTCCACTCCTGAGTATGTAGGTAGAAGCAGTGTTCACTTGTGTTCACAAGCAACTCTTCCTTGCATAAGCACTGAAAACTAGTTACAGGTATTCCTCATATTTAAAAGAAATTAGTAGAAAGAACATACTGGTAAATGTGAGAAAAACCCAAGTGTACGTCCATCAAAAGTAGAAGAAATAAATGTGTTTTGGAATATTAACACAATGAAGCAGCTTACAACAAATGAAAACAATTATTATTCTTCACAACAGTATGGATAAGTTTTATGAACAAGATATTGAGCAAAAGAAAGCATATACAGAATATGATGTGCCTTACAATTCCACTTATACATCACTCAGAAACAAATGAAATAATCTATAGATATGGAAGTCAAAATGATGATCACATTGTGGAGGGTTAATTGAGATGGAGTTTAATAAACTCCTGGATGTTAATTTTTTAATCTCAGAGGTGATTAAATCTGTATGTCTACTTGTAAAATGTCTGATCTTAAATATGTGTATTTTCACACCTAAATAAAATAATTTAAAAAAATGTTATGTAGTATACAGAACCAAAAGGAATTTATGTTAATAAAAATAGTGGATAAAATTATTTGGCTTCCTTCCAAAAATAATAATGAAACATGCCACAAAAATAGAATGCACTAATATACACAGACATTTGAATACCATTCTTCCAAATCTTGAAGACAATATTAATCAAGGTGATAGGGAGCAACAAAATTTATGATCAGGTATGAAGAGCTATTTTTCTCTAGATCACTGGTTTAAATGTTCCTAATATGCTAATAAAGGAAGTTCATTAACTTCCGATGGCTGTTTGGTGTTTTATGTAAAATTAGATGATGGCCTCAGCTGACACCATAAAAAGTCATGTCTCTAATTTAAATTACAAGAATAACTTTCCAGCCTATCTCCTTAGAAGCCAAGGAGGGAAAGGGCATCAAGGTAGTGGAACTCTGCTGCTCTTATGTTTTTCCTTCTGCACCTGGTTACCTAATTTAGCAAAATGGTA
The DNA here is from genome assembly GCA_004027875.1 of Aplodontia rufa. NCBI lineage: Eukaryota > Metazoa > Chordata > Mammalia > Rodentia > Aplodontiidae > Aplodontia > Aplodontia rufa. Next base: position 12,202 of record PVKS010013471.1, on the reverse strand, counting down.
CTAGAATACAAAGCTTGTGGTCATTCAAATATTTACTTTATTTTGCTATCTTTTATTCCAGGCAGAAGGTAATTATTTTCTTTTCCTGAAGTTTTTTATATTTATTAATATAAACATATTAAAAGTCAAAAACATAACAAATCCTCAACAGCTGCCAGGAACATCAGTCAGCTCTCCCACTTCACATCTCCATGTGGAGGAACTACAAATGGAATGTCATTCAGACTTTAGGACCACTAGATTTCTCCCCAAGGAATTCTACGGAAGGATGCAGTGCATCATCTTCTGTGTTTGATCTTGTCTCCAGCAGAGAAGATATGATTTTGTTCTGTCTGTCTCTGCAAATTGTGGTAAGTGTGGCATGACAGGATCTGCCTTTGTAGGGAAGGTTTGGGGGAGAAATTAAATTATATTACGAATACATAAGTTGATTTTGCTGCCCCTACAACATATTCTTCATACACCTCTGTCAATAGGAAAAATGTTATTTTGATCTTCGTTTACTTGACTCATTTGTACTTCTTAATTTTTCTACTTGTGTAAGTGGACAAGGGGTCGTCTCTCAGAGCCTCTCAATCCAAAGGATGATCAAATTTATGATTTGGGGACCTAATTATTTTATCCTCACCTAGGGAGAAGTGTTGAAAATGTTGTTTTCTAGTGTTGTATGAGGCTTTTGCTTAAACACAGCTTTATTGATTGAATGAAAGATATTAAAGGGCCCAAAGTATGAGCATGAATTCTCTGTTTGAAATCACTTCCTAACACACGGCACACATCCTCAAAATTGTCCAGTTCAGGCCAGTTACTGCACTTTCAAGATTAGAATAGTCGTTGCAGGACCTTATGTTTCTCTCTTGGTCATGCTCAGAGTATTGGGTACAAGATGCCTTGGGTTGAGTTTGCTCTGACCTCAAAAGTTTAAAAAGTTTACCTGTCTTCCCTTGTGTACTGTCAAAGATAAATTAGTTTGACTAACTTCAAACATGTTATGGGTAAGATGAACAAAATTAAGGAAATCATTTCATAGATCCCAAATAGAGTAAATTAAATTGTTGAATTGCAGAATAAACAATGTCCTTAAAGGTTGTAAAGCATAATTTGTCACTTGCCTCCAAAGTCAGCTGTACATAATTGTAGAAAAAAAATATATGGAAGTTCCATTTAAAGCTATATTGAAACAGTTTACTCATAAAATCAAGCACCATTTCAAGTGTGTTTTTGTTGTGGCAATGATTACAAAGTAGCCACTCTTCTTGCATTTTATAAAACTCTCAACTTCTGCTATTTAAATTACTTAGGTAATTAGTTCTCTAATGAACAGGTGTGTAAACACACTCATTTTTAACCTTAAAAATAATTTCCAACACTCTTGGGGGTTGTTAAAAATACAGCGAATAAAAAAAATGCTTAAGCTGTGTGAGGACGATGCAGTTAATCAGAGATCTCTAGAGAAATCTGCTGGATGGAAACACTGAACTGTGTAGGCTGATGTAAAAACACCATAGCCCCAATGTGTCTGAATAGAGAATTTAATTCCTTAACTTAAAAGTAGGTAAGTGGTACTTGTATCATTACATTAGTCACATTAATCATCAAGTTTTCAAACAGAGAAGTATAGTTAAGCATAACAGCTGGTTAAATCATTAGGAATAATGACTTGCATAACATTATGAGAATGTGAAATAAATTTTCTATTAAAAAATTAAGGTGAATTCTGTGCAACAACATAGCAACTACATTCCTCAGAGAAAACCTAAGAAACAAGGAGTCACATACAGTCACCCCTACTACTATTTCTGTTCTTACTATATCACCACAACACTATAGAAAAACACTTGGGGGCTGGAGCGGTGGCTGAGAGGTTATGGCACTTGCCTGGCAGACAGGTGGACACTGGTTTAAATCCCTGCACCACATACACAATGAAGTGTTGGAGTAATGAAAACCACATGAAAAACTAATAAAATCTATTCTCTTTTTCATTGTCCCTCTCTCGTTAAAACACACACATATACAAACACCCTTGATCATTCTTCTCAGGAGACAATCATTTTCAACATACACACTATGTATAAAAAATATATTTAAATACATTTGTAAGACTGTCATCTTTTATCCAGGACACTTTGCAGTAGAAATGATGTTCTATTATTTCCCTTTTGGGAAATATGGGAGATGAGATGAGCTTAATGAAAAAATTAACCTGTGAGATAAAGATTCTCCAAACTTTGGAAGCTCCTTAAATGCCCAGACGATTTGACCAGTGCTGTTTTCCCCCTTTCTTTCTTTCTTTGTTTTTTTTTTTAAGAGAGAGGGACCGTGAGAGAGACATAAAGAGAAAAACAACTTTATTTAGTTTTTCACATGGCTTTTGTTGCTCCAACACTTAGTTGTGTATGTGGTGCTGGGGTTTGCACCCAGGTCCTCATGCGTGCTAGTCAAGCGCTGAAACCGCTGAGCTACCGCTCCAGCCCCAGTGTTTTAATTTGTTTCTGGATTCAACCTGATCACAGAAATGGTTAGAAAACTTAAGCAATGAATTTAGAAAGTTGCAAAAAACCAGAAAATTGTCATGGAAACCAAGGAAAATTATAATACAATGTGTATTTTAAAAATTCTGCAGCGGGAACAGTGGTTTAGTGTTGAAGGCTCTTGCCTGGCATTCGTGAAGATGCAGGTTCAAACCCCAACACCACATACACAATGAAGTGTAGGAGCAACGAATGCCACATGAAAAATTAAATAAAATTGATTATGTCTTTCTCTTTCTCTGTCCCTCTCTCACTCTTAAAACAAGAAATTCTTCTGGAAGCAATAGCTCTACTTCTAGCTAAGAAGGCCAGGATCTATGGAAAACACTGACATCAATGGTGCTATGACACTAAATGAAATATAAATTCTCCCTGTGCATCAGCAATATTATCTCTGTGATAAAAGACTGAGTGTGAGGGAAAAGATGCTCAGCCTCTGTCAAGATCTTTCCATATTCTACAGAGTATGTAGACAAAGCCAATTTCTGAGTCAATAGATAATTGCACATACAAATTATTAAAACCTATTATGACTTTATAGGATACCTATAAAACTTAGGTTGGGCAATTTTATAATTATCACATAAGATTTTATAGGTGTCCTATATATATATATGTCATATATATATATACACATATGTCCTATATGTGTGTGTGTATATATATACACACACACACACACATATGGACAAAGGGACATAATGGGTTAGGATATTTCAGCAAACTTTTAGGATTGGAACCTAGACTGAATTATTTCAATAGAACTAGAAGATCACATTATCATAAGCAGAGGAGGAGTTTGTTAATTCAAATATCAAAAACTAAGGGGAATTTAAGGAAGAGGTGAGGAGTAGAGAATACTCATTCCTGAAAAACCAAAAGGTGGAAGTGAAAAAAGCCCATGGAAAATGTTTTCCCTCACTCAAATTGATCTTACCACTAGTCTCTCTCTAAAAAACAAAACCCTCAAAGTTGAAACTATTTCACTATAAAATGGGCTGTTGTCTCAGTGAATTGCCTAACACTTGGGGGTGGGTGCAGTACTAAGATTTATTTAAGTAGAAAAAGACTCCCACAGCAGCACAGTATTACCAGCTGCCCTTTTCCTGGGGGGTTTTAATAGTATATCTACTGGCCCAGGAAAAGTGAGTGGTAAGGGCTACGGTAATGAGAGAGCTAATATGGATCAGTCAAGCTCTTTAAACCATGATTTTAAGCCAATCCGAGTGCATAATTTCAATCCCTTACTTACATGATTAAGAGAACTGGTTCAACCCTGTGGTTTGGCACATCTGTGGAGAAGAGGAAGTGCTTCAGGTAAGGGCAGATTACGTGGTCAGTCATTGCTAGGCTAGGAGTAGGGGCAGCTAAGAAAGAACTATTGTGGTTTAATCTATTAGGAACATTAACAGTTATTAAGGATCCCTTGAAGCTATCAGGGGTAGTAAGTAGCAGGATGTTTTCTAGACTGGATATTTCTTTCTCCAATGGCATAATGTTCTCCTCCCCTCCTTCCATTATGCAAAATCCTTATCCTGTCTGCCTATGGGGGAAACTACCTTCCTGCCGCATTTCCTTGCTAGCTTTTTGTGCCTACATAGCAAAAGGGTCAAAAGCAGGGTAGAATTTGACGCAGGGTTGTCAAGAGCAGGTAAATCCCCAAAGTTACCAATCCTGTATTTGGTAGAGTTGCGAATACAAGTTATGTCAGAGTTTAACTGTATTAAAGTTCCAATAGTCCTCTCATCCTTTTAATATCTTCAATGCTGAAGGTTACTGTATATATTGTCTTCACCACTTACTTTAGCAAATGATATATGGCAAATTTAAGGCAAAAGAGGCTTGAAAAAGCATATTTATATTTCTGCTTGTTCTCTGGCTTTTCTGTCCTTGCCCAGGATATCAGGGAATTTATCCTAGATAACCACATTATACCAGCAAATTCAGCTGAGGGTCAGATACATGGGTGAACCTGTTTTGGGATGGATGAGGAACAGGCATGTAAGTAATTTTCAGGAAGCAAGTTTAATTATGCTGCAGCATGGTCCAGAAGGGGCTACCACCAAAGATTCTCTAGACTTGGATGGGCAGAAGCCTTTGTAATTTATACCCTTTCAGAGGTTACAGAGCATTTAGTTCTTGTTACATTTTGACTGGTCACTGGAGATTTTACAATAATTGGTTTATCAAGAAAAAAAAGCAGAAAAAAAATCAGAAATAACTACTCATAAACTTTGTACAGACAGTTATCTGGAGACAGTCTATTGTCACAGTTAGCTGTAAAAGCTAGTATTTGCAAGAAACAGGAAATGTCTACAGGCAGAGAAGTAACCACAGGAGCTGGTTCCAAAACCTTTGTTAGTTGACAGAACGTAAAGTGCAAAAGGCTACCCCTTTTTCTCGTTTTGGGGGCATGGAGTCTTAGGGACTTTTAAAGATTGTGAGTAGGGGTCTTGTGGGATTTTTCACCCCAAAATGCCCAATGTAGTTTCAGATGGTTCCCAGTCAAGCCCAGCCTGAATTGCCCTTCTTCAGATTCATGCACTAAAACTGAAATTGTTGTTTGATGTCACTGAGACTTAGACAATTTGCTATATAGCATGCTTATGCAAGTTGCTTCATCCTGAGGGTCCATGATTATGGTGATTATACCTGTGATATACCACTTCTGGTCAAATTAAGCACCAATAGGATGCAGACAGAGAGATATATAGATATTGACATACTGGAAAAGGCTGTTTCATTATTATTAGTTAACAATTCTCATAGGTACAAGCCTTAATATTAATTAGATGGCCAGAAACTGAAATATTAAAGTCAAGTAGATTTTACCAAACTCATCAGTGCAACTCATCCTTCCCCTGTGTTGCGTATTCTTAATTCTCCTCTGTACAGCATTCTTAATCTAATGGGGAAAAAGTATTTAAAGTGAAGATAAGCCCAAAATTTTTAGTTGTTATTGAATATACTGAGATTAAAAATATATTTGGGGGCCAGGAACAGTGCTGCACATTTCAGCTTGGGAGTCGGAGGCAGGAGGATTGCAAGTTCAAAGCCAGCCTAAGTAACATTGTGAGGCTCTAAGCAACCATTGATAAGTACTACAACAACCTGGACATTCTTTAAAAAAAATATTGTACTGAGGCCCTCTTTGACATATTGATAAGGAAGCTGGGGAGAAGGAGTTTTGTGTGATTAGAAGCTACTGATTTAAGTATATTGTTGTCTTTAACAATTGGAAGAGAATATATTTAGAATGATTACACATTTTCTCACACTTTCTGTCTGCTAACAAATAGAAACAATTAAATTTTATATTATGACTTATTATACTGGGAGACATAATTTACTGGACACTGGACATGTGGGCCATAGCCTAAAACATCAGAGGCCTGTAATGGACTTAAAATACATTATTTGGAACACTTCCACGTGGTATAATGTGGACAGTTATTTCCATCTTATTGATAAAGGTGAAAAGAGGATATCGATGCATTTAATCGGGTTTCTAATACTGACTGCCAGAATCTCTTTTTCTGCATAAAACAAGTTAGTGAACTAAAAACCCAACCAATCTCTGCCAAAGCCAGAGAGGTATCATCATTATTGCCGATATTCCTATTTTTCCATTCTGATAATGCCATTCTATCTCAGCTTTTCTTCTTATTGTTTCATTTATTATTTTCCTCTTTCTTTTTCCATTTTTTAAGAAATCATCATATGGCTGATGACTCATTTATCCTGAACTCAGTCACCTTCTTTGGTCTTTATATAAAGAAATCCTTAACCATCACCCCACCACTATTTATCTCCCTCTAATCAATCACTACTTGGTATTTCATTTCCCTCAGAGCTAATAGTGTTGATGTGGTGAGTATACCTGTTATGTAATGCTTATGGTCAAATTGAGCACCAATAGGATGCAGATAGAGAGATACTGGAAAAGGCTGTTTCATTATTATCAGTTAACAATTATGATAGGTACAAGCCTTATTATTAATTAGATGACCAGAAACTGAAATATTAAAGTCAAGTAGATTTTACCAAACTCATCAGTGCAACTCATCCTTCCCCTGTGTTGCATATTCTTAATTCTCCTCTGTACAGCATTCTTAATCTAATGGGGGAAAAGTATTTAAAGTGAAGATATGCCCGAAATTTTTAGTTGTTATTGAATATACTGAGATTAAAAATATATTTGGGGGCCAGGAACAGTGCTGCACATTTCAGCTTGGGAGTCGGAGGCAGGAGGATTGCAAGTTCAAAGCCAGCCTCAGTAACATTGTGAATCTCTAAGCAACTTAACCAGACCCTGTCTCAAAATTAAAGCATACAAAAATGAAATGTGTCTGGTGATGTTGCTCAGCGGTTAAGCAACCTGGGTTGAATCTCTGGTACCACAAAATAGGACAGTTGGGATAGGTGGTGCACATCTGTTAACTCATGGAATTCAGAGGCCAAGGCAGTAGGATTGAAAGATAAAGGCCAAAACAAAATAAACAAACAAAAAACCCCAATTCATCACAATAAAATTAAAAAAAGAAAGAAAGATAAAGGCCAGACTGGGCAATTTAGCAAGGTCCTAAGGGATTTCATGAAACCCTGCCTCAAAAAAAAAAAAAATAAAAAGGTTTAGGAGTATAGCTTAGTGGTACAACATGCCAGGATTTAATGTCTCATTACCAAATAAACAATAAAAAATGTCAGAAGGTGGTAATGGAGTAATGGAGAGTGGCACTGTAGTGGTCTTCAGGAAAGCTGATCACTACTTTTGGCTCTAGGGCTAGTTAAATATATGATTATTTGAAAATTCATTTAATTTCCTTTTCCCCATCTGCAAGATAATAGAAGAACTAGTTTATCCCTAATGAGTCAGGGTCCTATTAATGCTTTTCCCAGCACTTGGCCTTGCACGCTTTCTGGCAATTAATTTTTTCCTTGGCTCTGATAACAGTACACTCCTTTAATGAGGCCAGCAGGAGGAGGTGGCTGCTGGTGGGTTTTGGAGTCAGACAGACTTGTGCTTGAATTCCAACTTTGCCCTTCCTGGCCAAAGGATCTTGGCCAATTTTCTTAACAATGCCAAGTTAGAGTTCACTCAACGGTAAAATGATCATAGTAATGTCTTTCTCATAGAGTTCTAGGGATAAATAAAATGACATGTAAAATGCCTGAAAACATATTCAGTCCTCAATAAATGTTAGTCTCTTCTACTCTGATTCCTTTTTTTTTAATTTCTGTAACATTATCACTCAGTTTTCATCAGTACTCTTTTTTTATTCTCTATCCATTCCTAAGTACAAATATCCCCAGTTTGGTTATATACTCTTCTGTGGGGATAAGATCTTCAGAGATAAGGTTTCATGACTTTCCTGTAACTCTGCTGATTGCCTGTAAATAAATATCGCTGTGGTAAACCTCTCATTTGAACTAGAATCGCAAAATTTAACTGCCTCTAGTCATCACATTGTAACTGTCCAACTCATTTCCTAAATCTATGATAGACAACATAAAACTCAATAAAGCTGCTCCCATTCTTTTATTTCCTATTTTAGCTTAATGTTATCAACATCCTTCACAAAACGGAATCTTGAAAATCGCTATTAACTCTCTCATGCCTTTCTTTCCCTCATATGCCATAAATTACCACTGATTATTCTAGATCCACAGTTACTTCCTCCATTCAGTTCCCCCTTTTTTTGGAGCAATTTACTTCTTTCTATTTACTGATCTCAACTCTTCCAAGTATAAATTATAAGGAATCAAACACAAACCAGCTGAAATCCAATTGAAGTAGGGATTTTTTTTATTTTATAAATCAACATAAAAATTTTTAAGATAGAGAGGGATAGAGAGAAACAATTTTATTTAGTTTTTCAAGTAGCCTTCATTGCTGACATTTTGTTGTGTATGTGGTATTGTGGTTCAAACCCAAGAACTCACACATGCCAGGGAAGCACAGTAACCACTAATCCACTGTTCCAGCCCCAAATCAACATCAAATTTCAAGCACTGGATTTTACTTTATGCAGTTATAAATTTAGACACTAGAAACAAGCACCAAAATATTTTTTCCCTTAGCTTACCTTTTATACTTTGTTCTTACTTAATTTAATTCATACACAGGCTTTCCCAATGTGGTAGCAAAGATGTTGGTAGCAAAAAAGGACCACCAGAATTGTATAAAATGGTCCCAAACATTCAGTGTTTTGCCTAAAATATTTTTGATAAGGTTGCAAAAAGAATTCTGATTGTCCCACTTATATCTCATTTTTGCTTCTATTCTAGAGAATGAAAAAGAAAACATGGTAGCAAAGAAGACTTCAATACTAGAATTTCATGGAATATTCCAAATAAGAGCCTCATTGTTTATTCATATACAAATTATTAGGACTGTAATCCATTCATCTGTGCAGGAGGGAGTTAGCATAAGTGTTATTCTCTTAGAGGTTCTTCCACATGAAACCGAAGTGCAGGGAAAGCAACATCTAACTCTCTGCTCCAAACGAAAAAGAAAGAAATTCACTAAATCCACTGTGTTTTGTGAAATTCCTCTTTTGAAAATTATTTGATAGCTTTTGAATTTCAGTTGAAGATAAAAGCACCTTTTCAATTCATGTCATCTATTCAACCAACAATAGAGCTGTGATCAAGAGCTCCAGTTATGGAAATCCACTCTCACTGTGTTATGGTTTAGATATTAGGTGTCCCTAAAAATTCATGTGTGAGACAATGCAAGGAAATTCGGAGGTGAAAGGATTGCGTTATTCTAGCTTTAACCTAATCAGTACATAAACTGGGTGGTAAATCTATGCAGGCAGGGTGTGATTGGAGGAGGTAAATTACTGGGGACATGCCTTTGGGTTCATATTGTGTCCAAGGTGAACAAAAGCTCTTGCTCTGCTTCCTGATTGTGATGTGCTAAGTTGCTTTCCTCTGTCATACCCTTCTACCCTGATGCTTTGCTTTTCTCAGGCCAACAGCAATAGAGTTGGACCTGTGTGGACTGGGACTTCTGAAACTGTGAGCCACAGATACATTTTTCCTCCTCTAAAATTGTTCTTGTCAGGTCTTTTGGCCACAGCCATGAAAAAGCTTACAGAAAAAAACAGAACACAATTAAAAAAAAACAACAACACGTAGGCCCAAGCTCAAGCCCTAATACGTGAGTATCCATGAAAAAGGAGAGCACCCACCTCCTCCCATGTTAAAGGACTTAACACACTTCCCACCATACAGAAAGAGCACAATAATGCATTTTATTTTACCAGCCTACCAAATTCTACCAAATTTCCACTCTCTAATGTATTGAATTAGTTGAGCTTCTCTTAATGCAATAAAAGATTATCTCTCATCTATGTTTGCTGCTTATTGACATTTTCATGGAAGTTGAATATCAAATATCATGTGTCAGTGAAGAAATATTATTAAAAAACTACTTGGAAGTTGCAAAAGCTTATCTAATTGTTTTTATAACTAGTTATTCCTAACTCCTACACACTTTGCATTCTGAAACACACAGATGCAGAAGACAGTGTTAAAATCACCTAAGACAGGAACTTGGATGAAGAAGTTGGATCTTTGTTTGGATCAACAAATGATGTATTTGAGCTGAAACACTGAATTATAAAATCCTAAGAGACAGAAACATTTCTTATTGCCTTGTCTCATGTGTAACTCCATCAAGTAGGAACACTCTGGAGTTTTGAAAAACTGCAGAAGTAAATGTGAAATTATCACTCTAGTACATTTTCAAATTGATAATAACTCTCCAAATTAATTATTTGGAAAATTTATATGAGCATGAACTTTTTTTTTAAAGAGAGAGAGAGAGAGAGAAAGAGAGAGAGAGAGAGAGAAAGAGAGAGAGAGAGAGAATAAATTTTTATTGAGTTTTTCACATGGCTTTTGTTGCTCTGACACTTAGTTGTGTACATGGTGCTGGGGTTCGAACCTGTGTACTTGCACATGCCAGGCAAGCGCTGTAACCACCAAGCCACCGCTCCAGCCCAAGCATGAACTTTTAAAATTTAAGTGGATCCATTTTTTTAGGAGAGTGAGAGAGAGAGAAAAAGAGAAAAGAGATTCAATTTTATTTATTTTTTCACATGACCTTTACTGACTTTTACTTGTGTACGTGGTGCTGGGTTTGAACCTGGGTCCTTGCACATGTCAGCCAAGTGCCATAACTGCTGAACCACCACTCCAGCCATAAGTGCATCGTTTTTTAAAATTGTGAAAATGTTATTTACCTTACCTAGAGGATTGGTTTAGAATTTTCTTAAGTGGATCATGCTAATTTTTGTGTGATTAATATTATTTTATTCTGAGCATGGCAAAATATTGCTTTCCTTTTATGAATGTACTAAAGTAATTAGTCTGTTTTGCAGTAACATAGATGTTATTATGAGGTATTGTTCCAGATACAGAACTTATTTTCCTTATCTAGTATAAAATATAATCCATTTCGAAGTCTTCAAGTCAATATGCTAAATGGATTCTCTGTTCTTTCATTTAAATTCTAGGCATAAAGGACTTTTCTTAAACTTGCTACAACTGCAATTTTAGGTGTAAAGTATTAATGCAACTGAAAATGAAACACATGTTGTGTATTAATAAACCTACATGTGTAGGCAACATTTGCATAATTTAAAATCAAGAACTGTCCTGTAATTGATTTTCTTAATGAACAAGAAAAAAGTCTAGAAATCAAAAAAAAGGATATACATATTTGAGTGTCTATAAAAATATACAGAAACAGGTATGAAGCCTTAAGACTTTTCAATAATACCAAGTTGAATTCTATTTAAAATGCATATCCAATCTGTAGAGTTTGACTATAAGTGAGTGAATTGTGTTTATATGTATGGTATGTACATGTCACAGTTGGCAAGGCCAATCATTTTTTTATTTACTTATATATTCTTTTTTTGTTTTTGTTTTGCTTTATTTTTGAAATTTTACTTTTCATTTATTCAAAATCTTATGATTCATGAAATGACATGAACTGATTTGGAAATTCTGAATAAAGTGACCAGAGAGAAGGGTCTAGAATAGAGAGTGATTTTCAGTTCATCTCCTCAGTAATAAACTCCAGGAATTTGGATCCACAGAAAATGAAGATGAGCAATGTACAGTAGCTGCTTCAGCAACCTGGATAACCTATCCAGTTATGCTTCCAGATCAGACAGACCAAAGTGTACTCATGGGTAATGACATTAAAACAAAAAATATTTGACAACTCTGATTTTTTACCCTGTATTAAAATCTGAAAATCTGGTGCATTGGTGATTTCCTATAATCCCAGCTACAGGAGAAACTAGGGAAGAAGATCAAAACTTGTAGGATAGCCTCAGCAATTTAAGAACACCCTGTGTCAAGCAAAAATTAAGATGTGGTTGTAGCCCAGTAGCAGAATGTCCTTGGGTTCAATACTCAGTACTGTTAAAAAATTAAGTAAATAAATAAATGAGTAGAATCAGAGTATCTATTAGTCTGCTAATCACCACCACAAATTATTTTAACCTTAATTTTCACCCCAAAATTTACTTATTGAACCTTAACCCCTAGTATGATTGTATTAGGAGACAGACTCTTTAAGGAGGTAATTAAGGTCAAAAGAGTCTCTAAGGGTTGTCGCGGTCCAGCCGGGTTCTGACCTGAGGGAC
>PVKS010013470.1:21785-50809 GCA_004027875.1 Aplodontia rufa | reverse complement strand
CTCGAGAGGACTGCTGGGAAGCATGTTTAAATGCTGGTGATTAGAAGTCAATAGAGAGGTTGGAGAGCAGAGGTTCATGAGAAGGGAGAATAGATGGGTGTGCTGGAGGGTCTTAGTGAAGAGATTGCCTTGACCTTCTCCTGGAGGGCAGCAGGCTCATGGGGTGGGTAGCCAGAGGCCAGTGCTCCTGGTTTTTCTCTGCAAGAGGCAGAAACAACTGCTGCTAAGAGTAGGACTACTGGGGAATCCGGTAGGGGATATGAGAGGAATGGAGGGAATTTGAAATAGCAGCTGTAGCAAATAGAAGAGATGTGACACATAGAAGGGTCATTGGAGATGGAGAGGGCTCAGCTGAGATGGGAGACCATGAGTTAGGCACAGACTTCTGTCTCATTTCCCATTACATGTGTATCATCTATTTTCTTTATTCCCACCAGATTGAATTGTGTTTTCTTCTCTGTTTCTGCAGGATGGAGCACCTACTTCTCTATCACTTACACATTGTATTACAGAGCTTTACCTGTTTTCCCTTTCAGAATGTGAGTTCTTGGATGGTGCACACTATGTCTCATTTATCCTCTCTCCATGATTGCCTAGACTAATGACTGGAACATAACGGGCACTCAGTTAACGTTCATTGAATTGAATCGAATTATACAAGTATGGTCATTTAATTTTTCTAATAGTTCTTTTCCTTCATGGAGCTGATGCCATATTTTCTAAATAATTTACTGGTTTCCGTGGGCACGGTGTGCTCATTAAGGATAAGTAAGCCATCTTATTTCCATGCTCCAAGAGTGAGACCTGTACAGAAAATTAAGATATTCTCCTTGTCTCTACAAGTCTGGCATTATTTTATTTGCCTTGGGGATTTCTGTCAGCAGAATGTTTGTTTGTCTTGGTATTGACCTTACCACTTAGCCATGAGGACATGCTTTGGAATTATGGCAAGTGGCAATTTTCTTCTGAGCCCTCTTCCCCTACCCGCCTTTCCCTTCTAAGTGTGTGGTACTGGCTATGTGAGTGGAAAGCTATAGGACACTGGACACAAAGGAGAGTTTTTTTGGGGTGGGGGTGGGGGAAGAGCTCAAAGACGCAAAATTGAAAAATCATCTTGCTTTTACAATGTTGGAAATATTGTCCGACATGAAGACCATGCAACCATGGAAAAATATTAATTTGCCCATTAATGTTCTCATTTTGTTTTGTGGATAGTAAAGTGAAGGTACATTAAGTATTATTCATAGTCCATGTCAATAGCCATAGCTATGAAAGGAGGTTTCCTTTGTTCCCCCAAGACAAAATTATAGAATCTCATTTTAGAAGGAAGCATAGAGAGCTGTTATTCTAGCCTCCCAGTCCCACATTTGAATCCCCTTTTCAACATCCCCATCTGTGAGGGGTCCAGCCTGTGCTTGTACACCTGCAGGGTTCAGCACAGTTCCTGAGAACAGAAACCAGGTTCTGTGTAAAACTGGGTATCACAGACTTGTCCATATTTGTAGTTTTCAAGCTTCATATTCTTAAAAATTACTGAGGACCCCAAAGAGCCTTTGTTTATGCAGGACATATCTATTATATTTATTTGTTAACTTAAAACAACATAATAACCCATTACATGTGAATGTAAATAACATTTTTAATAAAGAATAGCTGAATTTTCCAAAAATGTAATAAATTTTGCAAGGAGAGTAGCCTTGCAAGTCTCAGTTATGACTGGCACAATAAATAGAAGATAGATTCTCAATCTGCGTTGATATCACAGGCCATGAGGCCTATGGAAAGCACAATTGCACATTCATGGGAGGAAGGGAATTCCAAAGGATCAGAAAGTTTGTCCTCGTGGACAGATGGTCTCAGGGACCCCCTGTTGTGCCCAGACCACACTTTAAGAACTGCTGCTTTCTTATACATTGAGAGGAAATGAATTGGTGAATTAAACTGGTAGGGAATGCAATGAAAGAAAAAAGAGATGCAAAGGGACCTAAGAAAAATGTGCTCACACCTGTGGTCAGCAGGTACTGAGCGCCTACCATGTGCATAAGTGCAAAACACTAAAATACTAACACTCATGTCAATTGTTCCCTGTCTTTTCAGTAAGAAGACTCATTTTGGCATCAAAGGGTGTTTCAGGACCATCAATTAACCCTTTTGCCTGTAGCATGCGTTGATTGAGAAAGTGACAAGCCGCTGTGCATTTATTCTGATTCTTCATACATTTCCATTTTATTAGTCACAACGGTCTGAGGACACTAGAAATTGAATACTCTGTGTGTTTTATACATTATACATTTGGTCTGCAAGCAGTGCTTGGTGCTCATAGGGATTTGCAGAACTCTTGCAAATAACTCTGCGTCTGGCCTTTGTCACTGTACCGCCACATAGGATTTCAGGTTGGGACCTGAAATCGTTCGTCAGTTCTTGACACTGGCATCATATGTGCTGAGTGATGGATTTTTTTGGAGGTTGTTTTTAAGCTGTTAAGACTTTTGATGCCTTTAATTAAGATGGCCAGACATCATAAAGAAAAGCCAGAGCCGATGTGTGAACTTCCGTGCTTCTGGTTCTCTTCCCTAGTCCTTACCTTACTAAGAGCAAGGGCTGGGCACTTGCAGATCAAGCCCTCTCATTGACCTGTGAGATGTTGCTGAGAGTTAATGGAAGAGAATTGTATTGAGAGAGTTAATACTGAGTTAGAGAAAAGTGGAAGTGTGGTAACAGTGCAAGGGGAGGAGTGAGAAATTAAATGGTATCTTTTTAGAAGTCTGCCTTATTGCAGTCTGCATTGCTCCTTGGGGATTTTTCTACTGAGTACAAGAAAATCAGTAAGCACTTCTTGAAAACCCCAGATGAAATTACTGCCATAAATTTTTATTTTTTTTCATGGTATAAAACCCTTAATTTAGATGGGGAGGGTTTATTACCAGTGTTTTCTTGGCATGGCTAAGTTCAATTAATTTCAGATGACAAGCGCCATCCCCGCTCCTCGCCCCCTCTTCTGTGGACAGTACAATTTGTTATTGGTTTGCCTTTGGCTCTGGAGACCTCGTTAAGGGCCTGAGAAGGGGATTCGCTTTCTTTCTTTGACACCTTTCTGGATTCCACCCGTTTGCATTGTCACATGGAAAGTGTGTGGTGTGTGTAAGGAGAAGGTTTGCAGACAAAAGTAGTCACATTTATACCTTTTAAATATTGATTTCAAATGACTGTTGCCAATTAAGAAATTGTTACCACAGTGTTCAACTAAGATATGACGTCTGTGAAAAGAGTATGGGCCTGTTTAGACAGGAAGACGTGCTTAGCTGCTCTTGACAGTTCATGTGGAAGATACCTGGTTGTTTGAAAGCAGAAACAAGATGTCAACAGAATTTTGTGTTTGCTCACACTGCTAAGGCATAGCATGCTGCACCTTCAAGTTCTCGTTCCTTTCAGAATACCGTGAGCGTATCTTGCAAACGAGGGAAATAATCTATGTGTTTTGTTTTGTTTTTCTCTGCATGGTAATATAGAATCTATTGTAGTGTGAATAAAAGGAGTCGCAAGAGATTCATTACTGTTTGTGAAGTGTACTGTCTGTATCTTTCTGCATGTGATTTTTTATTTTACTTACAAAGCAAATGTAAAAATTAGAACTGAGGAGATAGAGAATATATATTGCATAAATAAGCAATTCAAACAAAAGCTTCACCATTATAACAAATAAATACCCTGCTTCAGAGGTTGGAGATTAGGACCCTGTTACATTAAATGCCTGACAATTAATTAGCTATTATCTATAAAGTTCCCAAGATGACAAGTTACTTAAATACTGTTATTAGGAATAGCTGGATTAGTAATAATAATGTTCAAGTGCCATTGGCAACAATGAGAAGATTTTAAAAATAAAGATAAATGCATGTGATCACAGTGAAAGTGATTTGTGTGCTGAATGCAGAGCGGGCGGTCCCCCAGCGCAGTGTTTCCTGAGACTGCAGTGGAATGTGCTGTACTTGGCACAGTATTCTGAGGAAGATGAGACAAAAGTGCTTAATTTGTTAATATTTCTTCTCTGCTTTTTGTGTATTGCATAATCCCCTGTCAAAATAGTGTTCACTTAGCAAAATTAAAGAGAAGTAACAAAGCTGATGGAAAACCTGCTTGGCAAAAGGCCAAGTGTAAAAGATGAGGCTCCAGCCGGAGCTGATAGGAATTGTTTCAGACCCCAGATACACTAGATCATTCATTAGTGTGTGTGTGTTTTAAAGTGCAACATAACTGATATGGATAAAAATGTTTGGGGACTTAATTTCACTGTCCAGGTTTTCATTCTGTGGAGTTTATACCTGCAGGGTCCCATTTGTTTGGGATGTAGTTTTGTGAGAAAAGCAACATGGAGTGAAGAACTGGCCCAGTATCAATAATGGAGGAGTCTCCAACGTAATGGATGCGCTTGATTCTTTATTATGGAAAGTGGAGCTTGTAGGAGGAGTAGTCTGGGGCTTCATGGTTTTTAGAATCAGAAACTTTTAAAATTGGAACTACTGTGCTCATTAAATATTTCATGTGTCTCCTCCCTTACCCGCTCTCTGTTGCAGTTGTGGAAGGGATGTAGGGCGTTTCCAGGCCAGGGCATTTGAGTCGTTCTGCCCCTCCCAACCCTTTCTGGGTTGCCGTTTGCTTTTTTTTTTTTTTTTAATAAGTACCAGATAACAGATCAAGAGAGAAAACCACAGGGCTGGGGATGTAACTCAGAGTAGGACACTCGCCTGACATGGGGAAGGCCCTGGATTCAATCGATCCCCAGCACCACATACACACACACGAACCACATAGATTTTAAAAAGCATATGTGCCTCTAAATAATGAAAGAAAATTAGCTTGTTACATAAAGCTGTTTAATATAGTCTGCTGTTCAGAAGTGTGCAGAACACCCCTTATTCATGAATGTAGAATGTGGACGACAGGCTAGTTCTGGCTGTGTGACTTGTCTTTCATCTAGATTTTGTTTTTTCTCCACTTAGTTGTGTTTGTGATGCTGAGGTTTGAACCTGCGTCCTTGCACAGGCCAGGCAAGCGCTCTACTGCTGAGCCACCGATCCAGTTCTGTGAGTTGTCTTTCGTACCTCATGAGAGTCCTAGAAAAAGCACATTGTGGAAAAACTGGAAGGTTAAATTTGGTTCTAGGAGTTACAGATAGTTATCTTGGGCAGCCACATTCATATAGCAAGCCACTTTAAGTGACCAAACTCATCTCAGACAATTTATTGGGAATTACTTGCATGTTGGTTGCTAGAGATTTTTATTAGTGTGGAAGTGACTTTATAGTTAGTGTTTCCAAAAAGCCAACAAGATTCAAATAAAGCAGTGTTGAGACTAAGGGGCACCTTAGCATTAAATCCATTTGTTTTCAGCATACCTAACACATGCATTCTCATTGAATGCCTCCATCTATAAACCTGGCTGCTGCTGCCTTGGTTGGTTGCTTGCGGTTTGACTCTAGCCAAGCTTGCTTAATTAAGACTTGAGGTAATACTTCAGTCCAGCCTGGAACTTGCAAGAACAGGCAGATGTGAAGCCTTTGCTTGTAATGCTTACTTAGCAGTTGATTGGAGTTTTGTTGCAACAGGTTTGGAAATCCTCCAGTAATCAGTGATTTTCATTAATAGTTCAGTTGTAAGAAGTGGTTATCTGCATTGATGGTGGTTATTTTTGCAGAATACTTTTCTGTTTGCAGTTCTCTTCTTTCATCCTCTTTACGCTCTCCTTTCCTTATCTTCCCTCCCACTCTCTTGCCTTATAATGAATGAACTGGTGAATTTGTAGCAAGGCACTCCATACTGCCACCACAGGCTCTCTGATAAGGAAGGGTCCAGGCATCCTGATCATTTTGAGGTTGCTAGCTAGTTCTAACACCATACTTGGGAAACATTTACTGATTATAGCATCTTTTGTGATGAGAGAAATGATACAAAAGAAAATACATCGTGGGGGAGAAAAGGCATTTTAGGATGGGGAGGACCTGCATTAGAGAATAGAAATCAGAGATCAATATAAATGTCAGACGAGACCATCCAGCAGTTGTATGTGACAGCAATGGGGGTGGGGTGGGAAAAACTTCATCCATGTGTAGGTTTTGAGAAATGCAGTGTTTTTATTTGGTACAGTTGCATATTCATTTCTAACAGACTGCATCCTAAAAGAATTGGACGTTTATAGATTGTATGAATATTCAGTCACCAGAACCAATTCTGTCCTTTACCTTATGTATCTAGACCCATCTGTCATTTGCTTGCTAGATGGTTCTAGTTCTGTATAGTGGCATTTGCCCTTTGAGAAAAAGGCATTTCCTGTGTTGATGATGGGGACGTGCTGGTGCCTTTGTTACTCTGCTTGAAAGTTTCTGCCCTCTTGGAAGGCAGAATGGGGGAGGGTAGTCCTTCCTGCTTTGGGATCTGGCATCAGCTCTAGTGAGCCTTTAGGCTGGGACACTGATGCAGCAACGGAAGGCATGATGGCTGTTGCCACTGGTAAGTCATCAGGGAACTTGGCAAGCTGTCCAAAGCTGGGAGCTAGCCTTATCCATTTGCATTTTAATTGGCATGACCATTAGCCTAAAGCCCCAGTTTTAAAAGTTGTCCCATGAGCCCTTTACTCTCATTTTCCTCAAATTGATTTGCATCTTTAAAAGACATGTTTCTCAACATTTCTTATGACCATTGTGATAAACTTAGAAATCTTAAACCTCCTTCAATATGATTTAAGCTATCAATTGTAAATAAGAATTGTAAGAAAAGAATCAAGGCAGTGAGAGTTCTAGTAGAGTTCCCCCTTTCCCCTAAGGTCACAGCAGATCAGGGTGAAAGTGAGGACCACTTGCTTGCTGCAGGTGTTTTTCCTGTTATTGCTAATGGGAGAGCACAGCATAGGTCACTTTCACATCAAGCCTGTTCAACTGTTTTGTTTTTGTGGTCAAATGGGGCAGAGAGCCTACTTTGCAAACAGTGTCTTTTATTATAATTCAAAAAATGATTTTTAAGACTTACACGTGTCCATCCCCCCAAAGATTTTGATACAATTCTCATACTGTTTCTCATCGCCTCACTGCTTTAAATACTTAAATATGAAGAGAGAAACAGATGAACGTAATTAAGATGGGATAAGTAAGACATTCTTATTCATGAGCACATCTCCTTGCCACCGCTGTTCCCAGGGGCTGTGTTATTGTTCCTCCTCTACACTGTCTTTACCATTCCTGATCTCCCTCACGGTCAGTTCAGCCCTGTCCTTCTGTCTTCCTTGGATGAGAATAAGCCAGCCTCACTGATTCTCATTAAGTAACTGTTCTGTTCTGAAGAGGGCTGTGGTGTGTTAAGTGATAACGTATAGATAGGCTGATGCTTCTAACAAATGCTAGCTCTCACTCTCCTCCCCTTCCCCAGGTTCAGGGACTTGACTTCCAACACCATGTTGGGTCTTCTAATGTATGATAGTAACGAACAGGGTTTTCATAGATGATAATCTGAGTGGGTTCGTTGATTCATCCCTGTGACTCCATGTCTGCTAAATTCGGCTCCAGTTCTTGCGGTGAGCGTAGGTCTTCTGCATTCTTTCAGTAATAAGAATGGATGAAGAAGAGAACGAACATTCTTTTTTTCTCCTATGTGAATTCTAGGCAGTGGGGCCTAGTGTTTCACTTGCATTATTAGATGAATCCTCAGAACATTCCCATGAGGTGGGAAAGGCTACCTCCCTTTCACAGATGAAAAACTAATAATCACAGAATGGGAGTGTCACTTGCCTAGCGTGGCCTACATTGGAGGAGCCAAGATCCAAATCCAAAGCTGCTGCTCTTCATGTCACAGTTTCTTCATTAGTTCCAGTCAAAGGAATGATCTTTCCAGACATGTTCAAAATTCTCCTATTTGGATAGGAAAAAGGTTAGTTAGATAATTATTACTATACTTTTGAAAATAAGCTACTTCGTTTCACTTAGTAACTATTTGGTATGAGATCGGAGGCAATGCTTTCATGCCTTACAGTTTTCATTGAGTAGAAAACCCAGAATGTTATAACCAACTTACTCTACTTACTATAAATAGAATTATGATCCCTTTTTATATGAAAAATCAGTGTATTTTCAAGAATAGAAGTATTAGATTGGCTTAAAAAGTTTTTCATTTGTTTGGTTTTTGTGACTTTTTTTAAAGAAAGAAGGACAGTGAAAGAGTCGAAGAGAAAGACAGAAGCAATTTTTATTTAGTTTTCATGGGACTTTCGTTGCTCCAAGACTTCATTGTGTATGTGGTGCTGGGATTTGAACCCGTGTACTCACGCATGCCAGGCAAGCTCTGTAACCACAGAGCTACCACTCCAGCCTCAGTTTTTGTGACTTCTAAAGGTAACCAAAGAGTTGTCTTTTCCCACCTCTTCAGAAAAGAATATTTTAATTCATTTTGATAGGAGTTGTAATGATGCAAAAATGTGTATGCAAAGAATCTTTTGATGTTATTATAAACTAGAGATGCTCATGTACAGAAAAATGAGTAAAAGATACCTCTTTTTATTTGCCGTACGTGCTCATGATGTATAATAGGTAAAATAGAGTTACATAATTTTTGTAATTTCACTTGAGAGTTTAGATTTGAACACTTAAGAATTAGTTATTAATACTCTAGGATGCTGGCATCCCAGCCATTATCCTGGACTTCCAGAGAATTTACTCATCATTGCAATTGGCTGTATCCAAGTAAGGTTTTGTTTTACATTAGTTTCTTTTTTATTCTCCAAAACATGTCTTAGGAGGAACAAATCCTTGAGGGGAAAAAAAGTTAAATCTGGTGAGGGAAATTTGGCAATGGGAAGATGGTCTGATATTGAAAATGTGTACTCAGATAGTTTTTTTTTTTTTAAAGGAGTTTATGGTATTAGTTGTCACTGTTAAATATGAAAAGATTTGCTGTTGAACTTTGGCTTTTGAGACTTGCACTTTGAATATTTGACCACTGGATAGCGCTGTGCTACAGCAAACCACTTAAGTCAGAAGTCCTCAAATTTCTTCATTTTTCATTCTCAACTAAAAAGATAAAGGATTTATATTCTTGTGATGCCAAATCAGTTCATACTTAACATTCAGCCTTTAGCTGTGGAAACTTGTTTGAATGACAGTAATGGCTTCATTTCAAGTTATTTAAATGTTTAATGCTATGTAATTTACTCAAATGTGTGTAATCCTTTATTTAACTAGATGAAAATAATATACTGTTAACATTGTTTTTAGCATTAATTAATGTGACTAATTACAGTTAAAAACACCAAAACCAATTTCCCTTTTTTATTGCCTGATCAGAGTAGAGGGTTCCCTCTGACCCAGGCTGGACTTGCCCCCCTCAGCTCTGCTCTTTGCCCCATGCCTGTTACCCACCTCCCTGCTTTTTTGGTAGTTAATTTGATTTCAGTATACCAGCTGCTACTGTTGGTGGCAAAACTGTTCTCTGTTGGTCCTTTTCCTCCTAAAACTTGTCCTTGCAATGAAAGGAACTTTGTAACAGTATTTTATTTTTCCAACATGAATGTAACAGTGGTTAAAACCACTCTGGTTACTATCAGCTCTTAAAAAAGAACTAAGAGGAATTATGTGTTGACATCACTGGTACCGGCACTTACGGAATGAGTGAGAACTCATTTTCAACAGGAAAAGGTAGAACCTCATATTGCTGCCTGAAGACCCTGTCAGCTCAGCTCTTGTAGCCATCGACTCTCAGTAATGAGGAAAAACAAAACCAAAAGCCCCTGCTGTTTTCAAAGCTTTAATCTGGTTTTGGAAATCAGATGAGTGTAAGTCAAAACCAGGTAGCAGGTTTCTGGCAGCCTGCTTGTACTGCTGCGATGTGTTATATTAAAATTGCCTGTTAGCTCTCTGTTTGTAGGCATAGATAGTTCTTTCTCGTTAAACATTGCTCCTCCAGGGTGCTAGAGAAAGGAACATTTTTACCCATTGTAATTGCTGATAAATATCTTTTACTCAAAGTGATTGTTGGGTCACAGCAAGCTTTCTTAATCCTCAATTCTGTGTGGAAGTTTTGTTCATAATCTGGACAGTTTTTTAAGGGTTAAAATATCTCATTAGTTTTAGATTAAATTTTCAATTAGAATTGCTATCTATGTATGCTTTAAAAATACCTATAAAATATTTGTCTACTCATAGATTTTTAATCATCATGCATGTATTTTTTTATGTGCAGTGGTACTATTTTGTTAATAAAATCTTATATTGAAAGCTTAAATTTAATTTCATAAGCAAAATGTACTCATTATTTAGCACATTGACTGAGTTTATTTATCAACGGTTTTTAATTTTAAGAGAAGGTGTATGATATTTTTGCCACATCATAATTTTCCTTACCATAATATTAAGCATTAGTTTATACACACACACAAGTTCTCAGTTGAGTAAATAATTGAAATTTTAAAATTATACTAATTCTTGCATATATGCCACACAGCACATTTAGGAAATGAGGTTATGAAATTCATGAATGACAGAGTGATGCAAGTTTAAAAGTCATTATTTAATTGTTTTATTCTTCTCTTTAAATCCCTAAATAACATGTGTACTCAGTACTTCCAGAGCCCTTCCTTCCACTTGATCCTTACATGCCATGTATTATTAGGTCGTAAGTGTGAACCCATTTTATAATGAAGGAAATGGAGGCGCAGGTGAAAAACACTTTCCCAAGATCATAGAAATAGCATGAGGTGAAGCTGGACTCAGCTCCAGATCCTGCTCTCAGTGCTGTATTCTCTGCCACCTTCTCTGTTTTAAAAACTTGGGTGCCATCCATGAGGTGATTTGACTGGATGGATGCTCTGAGCAGGACCCGGGAGGAGCATCTGACGAGAAGCTGTTCTTTGTTCGTGCATTAGGTCGTCTCACAGACATTTCTATGTGCCAATTTTCTCATCTCTAAAATGGGACTTGACTATTCTTTTTTTTTATCCAAAACTATTTAGGCTACAACAATAGAGGAGTATTAATAAATTGAGAACTTTAGGCCCAGTGGTAAAAGCTGTTAGCATAGTTTTTACCTTCTTTGTTTTTTGGAAGGGGAAAGTGGCTCTTTTTCTCTACATGAAAGACAGTAAACAAGTTTGAAAACGATGGCATTAGAAGGGAACAGATGGATGAGGCATTCTCTATCATAGAAGCACAAAGAAGTATTACTTTAATTATTCCTCCTATTCCTGTTGAGCCAGGTGGGGACTCGGGATTTGGTCTTCTTCCTTCTTTGCCTCCGTGCCTTGCTGTTTCTTCTCACTCGGGAGTGAGATCTTTTTGAAAAAACATGCTTCTTGGTATGTGATAATAGACAGGCTGATTTCCGTAAGTGTTTGACTGTTAAGATTAAATTAAGTCATAAATTAGGACATAACATTTCCTAAAGACATTTTATGTTTTAATCAGTGCTAGGATGGAAAAGATAAATAACTACTAAATAGCAGTACAGAGAAAAAAGCAAACAGGTGTTATTACTTAATATTATGCAAGGAAAAACAGTTACTTGTTAAACACACATAAATAAATGCTAGTTAGTTAGCTGTGGCAGGCTAAGGGCTTTAGCTTGTTAATGTGGTTTCAGGGCCTGTTATGTGACCAACACTTTCTCTCTGGCCAGCAACCTAGTACTTTACAGCATGTGTTACAGTTTCACAGTAATATGCAGGCACTTCCAGAGACAGACAGCACCACTCGGCTATGTACAACAACCCTGCCCGCGGTGTTAAGCCCATGTCTTTTCCTGTGCTTGAGTTTCATCTTCTTTGTCACTTTTAGTGTCCGTGATGTAATTTACACCTGTCCTGCTCTCTCCTCAGTGTGCTGACCCTCCCAAACAGCTTTCCCCTTTCCCCTCAAAGCTTGCATCACTTTTCTCGTGGAGGACTCATTCTGGATCTCTATTTGGCTTCTGGGCCCACATGCTGCATCTATTCTACCCCAGGTGACTCAGGATGTCACAGGAAGGCCACCTGGTAACTTCTCTGGGAAAATCTATGTATGGAGTTGAGCCCGTTGTTGGCTTTAGTTCTCTGCTGTCTTTGACCCTCCAGATCATGCCAACTTATTTGAAATGAATTCTGTAACATACTTGTCAAAACGATTACACTTTCTCTCCTGACAGACCCTCACTTTAGCTGTCTCTCACCTTCTCTCTCACTGACAGGTCTCGCTGGGTTGTAGATTCTGACTAGCCTGGCACACCTAGTGTTCTCTTTTGACATGTCAGAAAGGAATGAGCCTTAGAACTGGATGTGTCTTTGAGCTTGTTGTGGCCACACCTTTCCTTTGGTCAGGGAGGCGCGTGTTGCCCAGGGAGGCTGTGGGATTTGCCTAAGAATGTGCGCAGGCCAGCAGCAAGTTTGGGTTTAGTATCCAGGCCTCCTGACTCTTAGTCCATCTGGTAGCGTTTCTGCTACATGTTCCTCCATCTGGGCTCCAGTGAGCGGGACCTCTTCAGGCTGTGCAGATTCAGAGGACTTATGCTGTGTGGTCTGACAGACTAGTAGATCATTCGCCGACTCCCTAAGATCATCCCTTATATGTTTCTACATCAGCCTTTGACTAATACTGATCTCTATCAGAAAAAGGACAAAAGGATTACAAAGGATTTGATTAGATAGAAACACTATATTTCTGGAATTAAAAACATCAAATTAAAAAGACAAAAATGGGGGCTGGAGCGGTGGCTCAGCGATTACTGGCATTTGCCATGCGAGTTCAAACCCCAGCACTATGTATACAACAAAGTCTCAGAGCAATAAGGGCCACATGAAAAGCTAAATAAAATTGATTCTGTCTCTCTCTGTCTCTCTCTCTCTCTCTCTCACCACTGTCCCTCTCTCTTAAAAAAAAAAAAAAAAAAAAGACAAAAAAGGCCAAGAGGCAAAGTGGGAAAAATTACAACATTTACAAATGGGAAAAAGATTAAAATCTTTGCTGTTTGCCATTTATAATCAAAAAAGAAAAGATAAACATCTCAAAAGAAAAATTAGAATAGGACATATAGCATTGGGATTAGACCTTTTGCAAAGGAAGGCATCTAAACACAGTTGACCCTCAATATCTGTGGGTTCTGCACCCACAGATTCAACCAGCTGCAGAACAAATATGTTCGAAAAAAGAAACCATGTCTGTATTGAACATGTACAGGCATATTTTCTTGTCACTGTCCCTAAACATATAGTATAACAATTATGTACAGAACATTTGTATTATATTAGGTATTATAAGTAATCTAGACATGATTTGAACTATACAGAAGGATGTATAGATTATATGCGAATACTATGCCATTTTACTTGAGTCTCCTCAAGTTTTGGGATCAAGGGGGTACTGGAACTCAGTCTCTGGACAGATACAGAGAACTGACTAAATGGCCAGCGAGGAAAGAATTAACCTTGTGAAACAAAGAGAAACCACTTATCAGTAATGTTCATAGACAGTGTTGGCAAGGGTGAGGTAAAACATTTTCTCTGTATGCTCATCCCAGAACATTATTTATAGAAATTATGATACATTTAACACCGTAGTGCGGGGCTGGAGTTGTGGCTCAGCGGTTTCAGCACTTGCCTGGCAAGCATAAAGACCTGGGTTCAAAACCCAGCACCACGTACACAAGTAAGTGTTGGAGCAACAACGAAGGCCATGTGAAAAACTAAAGTTGTTTCTCTCTTTCTCTGTCTCTCTCACTGTCCCTCTCTCTTTAAGAAAAAAAAAAAAAACACCATTGCGCAACCATTAAAAATGTTAGGAAAACTTATATGATGCAAAAATACAAGTTAAGTGAAAGAAAACACTAAAATAATATTCCCATTTTTAAAATGACTTTTTTTAAAAAAAGCTGTAAGGAAATATACCAAATGTTAAGAAGTATTTTATCATTGAATGGCAATGAATGGTTATTCTCTTTAAAATTTTTTTGGTATTTTCTAAGTTTTCCATAATGTATACTACTTTTGCAAATTTCAAAAACATGATAAAACAAGAAACAAAATTATTTTTGTAAAAGGTGTTGGGGACTTCATCTTCAGATCAAAACATTCCTTGTGGAGCTGCTGCTGACCTTTTAAAAGGCTGCCTACCACTCCCTGGTTTACAGACTGTGTTTTGGTAGTAGGGTGAAGGCCACATGGCACAGTGAGAATAGACTGTGATAGGAACCCGGCAGTGTGACTGCAGCATACTAGCACGATGTGGCCTGAGGTCACCACCCTTTCCCTGAGGTATTTCTTCATTTATCAAGAGACAGTGTTGGGCCATGCTTTCTGTAAGGTCCTTTGCACCTGTATAATTGGGTAATTCTGATTTTTCTCCAAGTCCTCTAGCCTCCTCTGTTCCTTTTGTGTCTGCTAATATCATCTCACTCAACCCAAGTGGGAGACTAGATTTACTTGAAAATCTGATTTGGGAAGTTTTATTGTAGATGGTTAAAAAGTATAGATGGTTATATTTTAACCGTCTATCATGCCTCTTGGATACTTTTGCAAACCTTTCGAGAGTTACAGTTTTTAATCACAGTCTTTATTACATGCACTTCATATTTTATGTATCCGTTTTGAAGGTTTAGACCAGAGGGGTCAACACACTTGATAAAGTACCTGACAGTAAATATGTCAGGCTTTGTAGGCCACAGAAAGTCTCTGTTGCATATTCTTCTTTCTTTAAATAGCCCATTTAAATTGTAAACGCTGTTCTTGGCTCACAGTCCATAAGTAGGGCGTAGTTGGCTGTCCTCTGTTCAGAACCTTAAAGAAAGCAACTGTACCCGGTGATACTTGCAAACTTGATTTTCTTTTCCCTACAAGTCTACAATAGGTTTATAGACCATGAATAAAATAATCCTTCAGGATGACAGAAGAGAACTTAGAAGATGGATAATCAAAAGCACATGACTTGCCCAGTTCCCCAGTTGTGTGTATAGCCAAAGCTAGAAGGCAGGGCCTGCATTATTAGGACTACTTTCAGTTGTTCACATCATGTCCTTTCCGTTGTTTCTGGAAATAGCTCGGAACCCTGGATTTGGATGGACTCAACGAGCTAGCCCTCTTGCTTTCGGCCAGACCGCGTCTAGTGCTTCAAAGCCTCTCTTCTAAACATGGGGGTAAGGAGCACAGATTTCAAATGGAGCTTGGTCATTTATCAACTCAGTGGCCTTCACAAGTCAGCAGTGCTAAGCCCTCATCTCCTCATTTCTCTAGCGTTGCTGCAAATATCAAAGGAGATCAGGCTTGTAAAACAGCCTCGGCACAGGGAGGCATGCAGTCAAAACAGGATTTTTCAAATCATTTCTTTTTGTTTTCAAAGGACTCTTCTTCACAAACTTTCACAATCTCAAGTAGTAGTCAATTCCAGTAAGCATTGGCAACTCTAACTCGCATGCTCTGGAACTTACGCCCGTTCCACAGAATCTGCAGCCTGTTTCTTTCATTTCATCCTCATTAGACATAAACAGCTAGTCTGACCTGAAAGTGAAACGCCTGTTCAGCAGTCTGCTTCCAGTTCTGACTCCTCTGCGCATGGGTTCTGTCATGTTTCTCTTTCCCCTCCTTGTGCTCCCTTGTAGCTGAAGAGCAAAGAGCTGAGTGCAGGATCCTAAACAAAGATTTTTGTTGTCATTTCCCTTACTCCTTGAGTAAATATTTACAGAACACCTACAACATGCTAAGCACTGCTTGGAGCCAGATATACAGCAATGAATGAGACCAGGTCTCTGCATTATATAGCTTATGTTCTACTAGGACAGGTAGAAGAAAGACAGATGATACCTGTACCGTTTGGCAGAAACTGGGATAGAGTCATGAACCATCAGGAGGCTGAGTCTGGGCATGGGACACTTGAGTGGAACAGGCAGGGAAGGCCTCTCTGAGGAAGTCAGGTGAGCCAAGACGTTGGCTATGCAGTGAGTCATGGGAAGAGTGTTCCAAGAGTTTTATAATGGTAATTAATTTTAAAAATTAAATGATATCAGGTTGGGTGCTGTGGTGCATGCATCCCTGTAATCCCAGCAACTAGGGCAGGAGGATCACAAGTTCAAGGCCAGCCTGGACAACCCAGCAAGACCCCAGCTGTAAGAACAATGAGCAGCAGGGGTAAAGGCTGCCAAGTGGGCACCAGCTTGAGTGTCTGAGGAACAGAACGAAGGCCCTGAGTGTCTGAAATCTGTTGGGTAGGCTGCACGGTGTTGGGGAAAGGTGTGACTGGAAACGAGGGCAGGGAAGTAAACAAGAGGCAGCCAGGTCATCCAGGGCCCTGTAGTACAGAATTTCTTCTAAGAAAGATGGGAACCATTGGTGATGAGATAACTTGGTTCATATTTTTGAAAGATCAACGCAGAGTGATCTAGTGTAAGAATGGTCAGGAAGTCAGGCAGGTGAGGAGAAGGGAAGGAACTGCTAGTAAAGTGTAGGAAGAAAACAAGGCAAGAATGTTCAGGGAAACCTGAAGAAGACAGTCTTTCTGTATGGGGAGAGGGGAGATGGAAGAAGGCAGTAGATGGGGCTGGAGCGGTAGCTCAGCGGTTACAGTGCTTGCGTGGCATGCGCAAGTATGCAAGTTCAAACCCCAGCACAAAGTACACAATGAAGTTTCAGAGCAACGAAAACCATGTGAAAAACTAAATAAAAATTGATTCTCTCTGTCTCTCTCACTGTCCTCGCTTTCTTAAAAAAAAAAAAAAGGCAGTAGATGATACACAGATAAGAGAACACCGATCTAGCAAAATGGGGCTGCTTCTTGACTTGTTAAGAACCATTTCAGTGGAGTCGTGGGAGGAGTAAATGCACGCTGAGGAAATAAAGGTAGCAATAAATGTAGATGATGAAAGGAGTATCACTGGGAAGGGAAGCAGAGAAATGATGAGGTTGGAGAGGAACTCAGGGCAAGAGAGAAAAGATGTTAAGATAGCCCTGTGTATTTGAATTGGAATAATATCACAGGGAGGGAAGATTTGATAATGCAAGAGAGTGGATCTTTGCAGGACCTCCTGCATTCCTGATACTGGACAGGGGCTGGGATCCTGAGCTCAGGAAGTTGAATTATTTGCGTACTTTAGTTTCTTTTCCCGATCTAGGCTGTATATCTCAGATACAGATCTGTTTACAAGTCTGTCTCTCCCACTAAACTGGCGTCTCTTCAGCAAGAGCGGTTATCTTTGTATCTGCAGACACAGCTCAGTGTTTGGCAAGA
Organism: Aplodontia rufa; assembly: GCA_004027875.1. Classification (NCBI taxonomy): domain Eukaryota; kingdom Metazoa; phylum Chordata; class Mammalia; order Rodentia; family Aplodontiidae; genus Aplodontia; species Aplodontia rufa. The sequence continues at coordinate 33,591 of PVKS010013470.1, read as the reverse complement.
ACTAGGTTGAAAGAGTGACAGCTACATCCTTACAAAGGACTCATGTAACAGCACTACAAAGGGAAGAGATTCAAGAGCATGAATAAAATTGTGTTTGATTACTTAGAAAAATTAATATTATTTTTCTTTCTTAGGTTAAATAAAATATCACTGATTATCAGAGTTGATGAGTAGCTAAAGATGCAAAACAGACCCCCTCATGACCTGGTGGGAGGAGGTGGGGTTTCTGTACGGATGAGCAGGTGCTTGGCATGTGCAGGCAGAGCATGCTCCCAGGTTCAGGAGAAGGTGAGCACCAAATGTGTATGGGAAAAGCTGATCCCAGATTGCTTGTGGGTATCTCAGAGAAGCAGGGGAAGTAGTGTTTAAAGCCAGAGTTAATGTTGGAGAGAGATGGCCGAGCAGATTTGTGCCCCAAAAGGTGGGAACAGCTTTACAGAAAGTTTCAGTTGAACATGTGTAGCTCTTTCCCAAATGTTTTCTGCTTGGATTGGGTAAGATGAGGATGACAGCAAAACAGAATAGCCACTTTCCCCTTCAATATTATGCAGCACATCCTAAATGAAACACGACTCTCTGAGTTACAAGCTGCCCCTGGCAAAGAGGCTGGTTCTAAGAGCGAAATCTCAATGCATGCCCTGAAATTAATGTTCCGAGGGCGCTCCGGATTTGTGTGACGTACTGTAAGTTATATCCAACCCAACTGTTCTTTTAACCGCTTGCATTAAGTATCACGAAATGAGTTGCCCTGAAAGGAACCATCTGAATAAAGAAGCTTTTATGCCTTTATAACTTCTTTCTGCATGACCCCAGGTCACCGCTGTTGATATTGGGAGCTTTCTCTCCCACTTTTCACTCTCTTGCCTTTAATGGATGGGAGGTCTCCAAACCAGGATTTCTTCCTTGCTCTGTCTCGGCTGCCAGGTGCCAGCAAATGGTGCTGTCAACCCCACTGGGGGGTAGAGGCAGAAATGGCCTCTCTGTCAGGTATCTCCTTTCCCAGAGACAGAATCTGTTTTCTCCAGATTCATTATAACGCTGTCTTCATCAATCCCCTGGATTTTTACTCCTCAAAACACTTTATGATGTGTGGCCTCATTTTATTTTACATTAAGCTGACAGCCTAACATCTCACCAAGTATCAGCTGGGAATACAACTCTGCACTCAGTGTGCTGTGCCATCTTGCCAAGTTCTGTCTTTGTTACTCAGCTCTCATTCAGAAAGGAATTAATTTGCATTACATGATGCTGTGATTGTCTCCTTAAAGAGTGCTAGATTCTTGCGCACCTTGGGAAAGTCTCCATCTGTGAACATACTTGAGTCTTCCAGGTTATGTGCCATTTCTCTTCTCTCTTCTTTCCCTTTCACATTGTCCTGGGTCCCTTCATGTTAGAATCAAATACCCGTTTTTTCCTTTCCCTGTTCATTAGGATTTTCATCCTTCTGTTGCCTTTGTCTTCATTTTCTTTTACCAGATAGAAGCTAGTACAGATGGAAAGGCATTTTTTAGTCCAAATACAAAGCTCTATGTTTAGAGAGCTTTTTTTTTTTTAAGAGAGAGGGACAGTGAGAGAGAGAGAGAGAGAGAGAAAGAGAGAAAAAGAGAAACAATTTTTATTTAGTTTTGCATGTGGCTTTTGTTGCTCAGAAACTCCATTGTGTACATGGTGCTGGGGTTTGAACTCGCATACTCGTGTATGCCAGGCAAGCACCGTAACCGCCAAGCCACTGCTCCAGCCCCTAGAGAGCATTTTTAAGAGACGAGAACTCCTTTAAGAGCTCCTTGCATTGATGGAGGGGCCAGGTGTTGGTGTACTCACTAGGAGCACACACATATGCCGGTTACCTCTTCTGGCTCAGCCTGTGTGGTGACTGTGTGGCATCTGTCAGTAGAAGGACCTGTTCAGGAAGGGCCAAATTTTGCATGGGCACTGGATCTAAAACTGATACTGGAATTGTCTGTTAGAGGAAGAAGATATTTAGGTCAGTGGAGACAGGCATGTTATCAGGCTTCTGTTCAGATGGTTCAGATTATATTTGTGTTTCTTAGAACAAAGGGTTTAATGGGGGCTACTGGCACATTCTGTACATGAACTGCCAGCAAAACAAAAGCTTTTTACCTTTATGTTATTTTTCAGTCTCAGGGCCCCAGTTACTACTGATATTCTGAAAAAAGCTTGATATGCCCACCTACACTTAATTTAAATGGGACACTCAATTTAAATGAGGAATAAAGCAGAGTATGTAAACCACCAGTGCCCGTGTGACAGGACTTTTGCCAGCATTATCTACACTTCCATAGAAACCTCTAAGCAGAGTGCTGTAAAACTACGTGTGGGTCTTCCACCTTATCTCCAGTAATGGTAGAGAAATAAATGACCAATTAGTGAGCACTGACAAAGGGCAGTACTCTTAAGTGTTGGACACATGCTGCCTCTCAACCCACAAGAGCCTGATGCAGGGTAGATGAGGAAGCTGAGTATCAGAAAGCTTGCCCAAAGTCCTCCAGCTGGTGAGGGGCCAGGTAGGCATCGGACTACTTTGTTTGGTTCTAAGGAATATGCTCCTTCCTCTATTCCAAATGGAACTTTTCAGATAAGTCAAATATTGCTTTTTTCCTCTTTTATTTTTCTTAGCATTCTATCAGAAGGAATATTTATTTAAGGATCTTAATGTCCCTTACTTGAGTCTTAGATTCTGGGATGGAAATTCTTGTAACAGAGTGTGATTGATCATTAATGGCAACGTCTATCAATGTGACTTGGCCCTGTCACACAGATGTAGTCCAGAAAGGGAGTGTTACCTTGCACAGCAGTGATAGCCTGGACCTGGACTTGAAAATGTTGGAAAATATTGAACAAATGGGATTTTTTCCTTCAAATACTGTAATAACTTCTTTATAGACTGTTAGCTTAATCACTAACCGCATTTCTGGTATAACCAATTTATGTTTTTACTAACAGAACAGCATTCTTTTTAGTCTTTCCCCTTTCTGCCTTTCTGTTTTCCCCATCTGCCCTGTGTGGATTATCAAATAAATACAACCAGGGAGGTTAGTGATAGGTTAGCCAGGTTTGGATAGCCATATGTGAGTGGAAGCTGAGGTGGGGGAGCTGGATGGGTCGTGTACCCCAACTTTCACTGTACTCCCTGGGCACCTGTCGACTTCCGCTCACTGTTCATCACACACTTGGGAACTATCTCATAGCCAGAGCAAAGCCCAGGGAAATCTCCACTCTTACAGTTTTGGTCATTTTTTTGTAGTTTCCATTTGATAACAACATAGTTTACAGAGAACTTTTCAAGGTTTTCGAGGACTCCCAAGGCTCTTATTGTGTCTTCATCTGCAGCCAAAATAATTGAAGCATCGTCAGTCTATTTCAGCAGTACTTCTTTGGTTAGAATGTGCTGCTGTTTGGGATGTTCAGATAGACCAAAGGGGACACACTTGTGACTCCTCCTGGAGCTATGACTCTGTTTCTGTGTATGAGGACAGTGAGATGGGATATTAGCTCACAGGCATACCAAGGTAACTTAGTCATTATACAGTAGTAGTCTTCTTGTAATTTTCAAAGTCTCCTCTGATTCTCAGGCTGGTGATTATTCAGTCCCTCTTCAAGAAAAATAGGATTTCTCAGCTCTTCCCTATAGTTGCTGAAGTGGATTTATACCAGGTTTGATGGCACGTGAAATAGGTCAGAGTCCATGCAGATGCCAAAACCCACGTTTCTTCCATTCTTCAGTCTTCTGTTTCATTTTCCCGTCCATGTTCCTCTTGGTGAAGAGAAACCAATGGTGGTCGTCTAAGGACAGTATGGGAAAAAACAAATTCAGTAATGCAGCAAGGGAGAGGGTGGTAGAAGAATGAAATTTGACGCTATCCTCGCTGCTGGCTATGCAATTCCCTAAAATAACTGGGAGAAAAGATAGAGACAGTCATATCATGCTAATAGCCTGTTTTTCAAGCATCAGTATGTCCAGAGACACCTAAAAGACCAGTAAATGAGTGTGCCAGATGTATTTAGGTAAACTAATGTGATATTCATATCAATAAAGTAAAATAAAAAATATTTTAAAGGTGGAAAAGCTCATGAGAGTACAGTGCTCACAGAAACCTTTGAAGAACTGGAAAGGAAACGACATTATTAACCAGGTGATACTTCCACATAGGCACCCTGTAATACTGTACAGCATCCCTGCACAGATGAAGAAATTGGAGGGGGCTGGAGCAGTGGCTCAGTGGTTGGAGCACTTGCCTGGCATGTGCAAGGACCCAGGCTCAAACCCCAGCACCACATACATAACTAAGTGTCAGAGAAACAAAGACCAGATGACAAACTAAATAAAGATGATTATCTTTCTCCCCCCCCCTTTCCCTCTTTAACAAAAAAAGAAAAGAAAAGAAATTGGAGCTCCTAGAGGTTGTTCAAAAAATAAATAAATAAAAGTGAGGGGACCAGAGTTCAAAAAACAGGTTTAACCAGGAGTGGGTGCACATACCTGTAGTCTTACTCTCTTGGGAGGCTGAGGTAGGCTTGCTTGAGCCCAAGAGTTCAAGAACAGCTGGGACAACATAGCAAGATCCTTCACAAACAAACAAAATCAGGAGATTTGTCTGACTCCAAACACTTTGCATAGAATCTCTTTCTACCTAGCCACACTGCCTCCCCAGAGAGCCACGATGTCTTTACTCAATGTGATATAGCCTCTGTGCTCCATTCGAGTCAAGTTGGTAATTCTTAAATGACTCTAGCATAAGAAGACCTCCTGTAGAGGCTTTACAGAAAACAAATATCCCCAGTTAGTATTGCTTTCATCCTCACTTTCTTAACTATAATCAGCATTGATTCTTTCTTATTCCCTGATAGCATTGTTATGATAACATTAGGGTGACAGAAAATAAAATCAGCAAATATAGATACTGCTTAGTAGATCAGTAAAATGTGAGAATTGGCAACAGTTAAAGTAGGTCTTATCTAAAAAGTATGGATGTAATATAAAGCACAGGCTTTGAAACAATTTCAGATAAAGACAACTTCATTTGCTAAACAAGATTTTTTTTTTGTATAAAGGAGAAGATGGTCTTGCTTTTGAGCATCTTATTAGAAGCATGATCTTATAGACCAGTTTGCTCTTATAAAATAAGCAGTGTCTATTCAAGTTTATTCAGATGTTACATCTAGCATATGGTAGGTATTAGGTAAAGGTTAGTTGAAATGCATTTCTTTGAGTCTCTAGTAAAACATGTTTTAGCCACAGTCATCCTCCCTTTATCTCTGGTTCATTTTCTGTACTTTCAGTGACCTGCAGTTAACCATGGCCTGAAAATATTAACTGGAACATTCCAGAAAAAATAATTCCTAAGTTTTAAATAACTTCTATTACAGTATAGTTATAAGTTTTGTATTTTATTAGTTATTGTTTTTAATCTCCTAGTATGCCTAATTTTTAAATTGAACTTTATCATAGATGTGCATGAGAAAAGAGCATGGTATGTATAGGGTTTGCTACTATCAGCAGTCTCAGGCATCTACTGGGGACTTGGAATGTATCCCCAAGGATGAGAGTGTCTCTGTCCTCCAGTTTTCTTCCGTTGCCTATTCTTTTCTTCTCTTCTTTGGTGGTGCCAGGGATTGAACCCAGAACCTTAAGCACATTGAGCAATTGCTCTCCCGCTGAGCTGTCCCCCAGCCCTCCCTTTCCCACCTGGATTGCTTGATTCTCTAACCTTTCCTAGAATTCTTCCTCAGTGGAACTTATGCCAATCCGGAAGCTCTTCCGTTTTAGGAAAGACATCTGTCTTTGTCAAGACTGCTTGGTCCTCAACCCTTATTAATCATCTTGAAAACCCCACCCATCCCAGGTGTCACCTCACTTAAGCATGGATATCATTGAAAGGGCTCCTCATGGTGGTGTTGCTGTCCTTGTTTCCTGTGCATATTTTAAAAATCAGTTGATAAAAGCTCTGAGAGAAAATTAGGTAGAGTAATAACGTTTTCATGTGATTATTTGCCGTTGGCATTGAGGCAGAGAAATCTGTTAGAAAACCTGTTTGCTCTTTTCCCATGTGTCCATATTGAATATACGAGTTGGATGTGCTGTCTCTATTCTGAAGCTGTCATGTGTTATAATAACTGGTTTGACACTTATTATCTTTTTTAATGCAAAGAGGAAATTGTCAGAGTTCATAACAGTAAAATAGATCCTTTGTTATTTGTATTATTTTCACTTGAAAGTATTTTTTACCTTCTTTGCCTTGATAAAACTGAAGCTTATGTGGGTGAAAGACGATGGCTTGACATGAAATGCCAGAATTTGGACAGTATCAGAGCAGAGCAGAATTCAAATGAATCATTAATTGGTATTTTTTAGAACCAATGTTTATAAGCAAAGCTGTCAACTCAGATCACAGCCTAGCCTCATAGGATCTTAGTACTTTATCAGCATAATTACTCATCAGTGACTTTAATATGTCTTCCTGGAGTTGTTAAACGTGCTCCCCACCCCTCAGTTCATAAGCACATATCACACACCCTGGCTTCACTCAGACTTGGATTCATTCAGTCCAAGTATGGAAGGAGGGAGGATGTAGCCTTACAAATACGCTGAATTATGCTTTTAATTCTATATCCCTGGAAGGAATTTGCAATCAGATTATTCTAGCCTTTGTGCTGGGTTGAAAATAATTTTTAAAGTTACACTTTAAATGTTACACTTCTAATGGTTACACTTAGAAAGTAGTACTTTCAGTGAGCCTTTGATATTCAGTAGTTAGATTATGTAGAGTGAAGAACACAATGCCAATACCAAATTAATTTTCTCCAGCCTGCCAAAAGGACATTCAGGAAATCAAGTAGACATTTCTAACATTACTTGCCAGTTTACATTCTTTGGACAGTTAGGGAGGAAGACTGTCTGAGTCAGCTCACAGAATGGACTTGACTAAGACTACTGTGTTCCCAGGCCTGGCTCTGCCACTGCTGCTGCCTTTCCCAAGGTCTTCTGCGAGCTTTCTGGGGGTGAGCAAGACACTGTCCAGATATGTTCCTTGCCTTAACCATCTGTGATTCAAAGTGGGAAGTCTGACAACAGCTTTTGGCCACAAAACAACTAGGGCTCAAGAGATGAAGGCTGTGCTATTTAGAGAACTAAATAGAGTAGCCCCTATATCAGAATAATGTCTTTATTCTGCATAATCAATACATATTAAATGCCCACGCAGAAGGTGCTATGGGGGCAGGACAGAAAAACAAAATGTGGATAACGAATATGATGGAGAAGAGGAGAATTAAAGGCACAGGAAAGAAACTGATGAGTCAGGGCAGCACGTTATGTGAGATGAGTGCCATGGATAGTAAATGTTGAGAGCAGGAATTATTCCGAGGGACACCTCTGGACCCATGGCTGCAGAGCAGGGGTGTCACATGCAGGCACTGGCAGAAGCAGGATGATGGGAAACAGAAATACAGACTTTGGAAGAAAGAATGGGAGAGCAGTGTGAAGGTAGGCTGAAAAAGTTTTTTTCTTTTAGATGTACCCATTATTGGAAGATTTTTCTGAGAATAAAAGTCTTAATACTATAGAAAATTTGGAAAGTTGTAAAACATACTAAGAAAGTAAAAAATCATCCATAACCTCAGAGTCCATATATTACTACTTTGGTGATGATATTTATTTTTGGTCATGTATGTGTATTCTTTAAAAATTGAAATTTGGATCATATTGGATATGTTTAATTTGTTTGCTTTTATCATTTAACATTGTTTTATTTTTCCCCACATTATTAAATATTCCCTGAGCTATTTTTGAGGACTGTATAATATTTTGTATATAAGGATACCATAATTTGACCTTTCCTATATTGAAACATATGTAGATTGTTTCTATTTGCTATTTAAAATAATGGTGTGATGAATATTCTTGTATAAAAATTTCTACTTATTTATATGATAAGAGTATTTAAAAATTATGCTTCTGCTTTCATATAGAATTGAAAGTGGCAGTTGAGGAGTCGAAATTTAAATTTTAAGCATTAGATATCATCTGATTTTTTAATCATAATATTGACTAAAAATCTGACTCTGGAAAAATCACACAGACTTAAATGCATCTGAGAAAGAGACTGGAGGGAGGATGCCTCTATGCTGGCACAGTTGGAAGTATCATGAGAAAAGAGCTGTGAGAACGGATGCCAATATCTATTTATTGATTCATTCATTAGACAAACCCCAGGCATGAAGATGGCTTATGTTACTTCAGGGCACACTCAGCTCTTTCTAAAACTGAACTAACTAGTTTCTTGTTTCTACTCCTGCTTCCCCCCCTTTTCTACCCAAATTTTAAGGTATAAAAGACACAGATCACATCACATGCATAACCTTTAAAGCTTCCCACTGTATGGGAATATGGGATAAAGCCCAACTTGAAAATAGGCCTAGAGGGCCACTGTCCATTTATTACCTTTATTGCCCTTTTTGGATTTCCTAAAATGTGCTAAGCTTTCTCTCCTCTGTTCTTCCTGCTTATTGCCTCTCTTCCTAGAGTACTCCTCACCTAGTGACCTTATAACTGACTCTTTAGTCTCACCTTAATTTTCACTACCTGAGAGGAACCACTTGAACACCAGTACTGTTTATTTTAATTAATTCCCCTCATACTTGCTTTCATAGAAACCAAGTGTGTTTCTTCAAAGCACCGATCACAGTTTGTAACTACACCTTCATTTAATGTAGGTCTGCCTCACTAGATCATAACCTCTATGAGGGTAGGGATCCTGACTGTCTTGTTCTCTTTTACCCAGGTGAATAAGACAGGCGTAATCCCAGTCTTCTCAGGATTTTCATTTTTACTGAGCTTTTCCTATTGGCTCTGAAGATAAGAGGAGGAATCAGAAATAATAAACGATGGCCTTAGTTTAGGTGGTAGATAGGTAGATGTCTTTGACAGAAATGGTTAGGCTAAGAGATAAATCACATCAGGAGAGAAATGATGAATTCAACCTTGAATGTGTGAAATTTAAGGAAGAAAATTGAGTAGTAATCTACAGGAAAATTCAGTATGCCAATGCCAATCTCTGCCTAAATCAAACCAAATACTGTTGTTCATTTATATTTTGGGACATTATTCATGATCAGGGAATAATAGTAATATCTATTATTGTTGTTATTGGATTATTATTATTGTCAGTTGTTAAGGGATATTGCATTTGTCCTTTTGAACATCAGATGAATGAATATGATATATCCATCATTTTATTTTTGCTTGAAGACCTCACATTCTACCATCTCCATTGCTGAAACCCTGCTACCTCCTTGTTCCGTTTGGAGGAGAAGCACCAGTTGGAACTTTCCTTCTTTTTCCCATCTCCCCACCAACCCTCACTTGCCATCAACCTTCACTTCCATTATTTTGGGAAAATATCTAAATGATAAGTTTGAGGAGCTTCTATAACATTTTCACATACACGGATAAACCACAGAATCAAATTTGCAATATTAGATTCTGAATATAGTGTTTAAAGTCTTGGTATTTTGCAGAATCACAAAGATAAATTGAGGTTGGAAGCTGATTTTTCCTAAGAAATAATAGCAATATTCTTTGCTCTGTGAAATGTGAGTAATGCAAGAATGGGCTTGATTATGGCTTCAATAGGATTATACATCTTAGAAATCCAAACGTAGATATAAGCTCATCTGTTCACATTACAGGCCTAGCATATTTTTAGAAAATGAACAAAAATATGAACCAAAATCCCATCTCATGGAAGTGACTTTTGGCCTTGTTGTAAAAGTTATAGAATTCTGTCAGTGGATTGGTTGGTTTTTTATGTGTTTTCAGTTTTGGGCTAACTTTGATACATTAGTAAGGTACATTCTAGAGGTCAGATTTAATTTTTTGAAATTCTGTAAAAGACCAAGGAATTGTCTTTTGTTGCTTGGACACCTTTCTATGACAGTGCCAACTCTCCTTTTTAGTAACCAACTCAGCCTGACAACAGTTGTACTTGCTGCTTAACACTCTGTAAAATGTTATTTAAATATTTCTAACTTATTGTTTCATGCTGGGTTTTATGGTACATAAATTTCTATTTAGGCCACTAATTTACAGTAGAAGTTTGTTACTAATATCACTGCAGGCTCCATCTATCTAAAAATATTGCTCATAAGCTATGCTAAAAATATGTTATATATTTGCACTGAATGTAAACAGTGTTGTATTTTATTAGTGTGCTGTGCTTTGTCTATGGAAATGTTGGTGCTGCAGCATATATTTAGAGGGGGTAGGAATACAAGTACAGAGTCTAGAGCATAGAAAATTGAAATCCCTGCAGGATGGAATTTATGGAATTTTCAGAGTGCTTTGCAGAAAAATCTATGTACAATACATTTCAAAGTGGAATCTTGCAGAATGTTCAGAGAATCTGTTATTTCCTGTATTCTCCATATTTCCAATTGGTTGATAGAGGGTTAAAACTGCAAATATATTCAGCTCAAAACAGGCTATCATTATTGCTTTAATGACCTTTTTTCTTAAGCGAGAGAGGGACAGAGAGAGAGAGAGAGAGAATCATCAGTTTTATTTAGTTTTCCATGTGGCCTTTGTTGTTCCGACACTTCGTTGCGTACGTGGTGCTGGGTTCAAACCTGCATCCTTGCACATGCCAGGCAAGTGCCATAACCACAGAGCTACCACTCCAGCCCTAATGACTATGATTTTTACCTTCGAAAATATTTGTTAAATGAGCCAGAAATAATGCAAGTGGTGTCTTCTTTTTGGTAGTGTGGAAACATAATTCCAGGCAATGACATTTTGATTTCCTTCTCCTGGGTGTCCTCAACTGGAAGAGATGGTTTGGGGGGATGAAGACATAAGGCTTTCGAAGGGTTTCTCTGAATTGTTTTTAACAATCTTCAGTTGTGTAAGTTATTGCTGTCTGTGTTCAGTTCTGAGCTCTAATCCTGTTCTTCACTAGTAACAATGAGGGAAGAAGTAGATGAATTGAGTTGATCCTAGTTACGCAGATTAGTTTTGTACCCAAGGTCCTAATGGGTCTGATTTCCTCGGTAAGTGAAACTGTGCTGACCTCCTCCTAGTGACAGAAGTATCACTGCTAGGCAACACCTGGTGAACCTGGAGCTGGTACTTGTTGACCAGTTGAAAAAATTATTGTGCCTCAAAACCAGACTGGTTTAGGTTGCCAATTAAGCTGCCCAGAGCTGGGCTTTTATCATTTTTCAAGGGTATATTGAGATTTGATAGCCATGTTCATAAATGCAAAATCTTACAACTTGTTTAAAATACCTTCGCTGAGGCCTTTGATAAAATTCAATACCCTTTTATGCTCAAAACTCTGGAGAAGATGGGGATTAAGGGAAGATACTTTAACTATGTAAGATCCATTTAGGACACACCTATATCCAACATTATGCTCAATGAAGAAAGACTGAAAGCATTTCCACTGAATTCAGGAACAAGACAAAGTTGTCCACTTTCACCACTCTTTTTCAATATAGTCCTTGAAACTCTTGCCAGAGCTATCAAAGAAGGAAATCAAAGGAATTCAAATAGGAAAAGAGGAAGTCAAGTTGTCTCTGTTTGCTGATGACATGATCCTAAACCTAGAAGACTTAGAAACCTCAACCAGAAGACTTCTAGAGCTTATAAGCAATTTCAGCAAAGTGGCTGGCTGTAAGATCAACACCAATAAATCATTAGCTTTTCCTGTACTCCAGCAACAAGTCCCTGGGGAAAAAATCAAGAAATCTGTCCCATTCACCATCTCCTCCAAAAAAAAAAAAAAAAAAA